>UELU01137436.1:0-117294 GCA_900490025.1 Megastigmus dorsalis | reverse complement strand
GATTTTGGTATTTCACCTATAGATTTTTCACGTTTAGGAGCAGCTGACGGTAATTCCTTAGATTGATCATCCTTTGGAGGTGATTTTATTGAAAATTCCTCCTTCGATTTTTCTCTTTTAGGTATCATTGATTTTGGTATTTCACCTATAGATTTTTCACGTTTCGGAGCAGCTGACGGTAATTCCTTAGATTGATCATCCTTTGGAGGCGATTTTATTGAAAATTCCTCCTTCGATTTTTCTCTTTTAGGTATCATTGATGCTGGTATTTCACCTATAGATTTTTCACGTTTTGGGGCAGCTGATGCTAATTCTTTAGATTTGTTGTCATTTGGCGGAGATTTAATAGAAAATTCTTCCTTAGATTTTTCTCTCTTTGGTATCATTGATTTTGGTATTTCGCCTATAGATTTTTCTCTTTTTGGGGCAGATGGCAATGTCTCAATTGGATTATCTTCTTTTGGTAGAGGTGTAACAGAAAATTCCTCCTTAGATTTTTCCCTTCTTGGTATCATTGATTTTGGTATTTCTTCTGTAGATTTTTCTCGTTTTGGAGCGGCTGATGGCAATACTTTCGAATTATCATCTATTGGAGATTTTATAGAAAATTCTTCCTTAGATTTTTCTCTCTTAGGTATTATTGATTTTGGTATTTCATCTGAAGATTTTTCTCGTTTAGGAGCAGCTGACGGCAATTCTTTAGATTGATCATCCTTTGGAGGCGATTTTATAGAAAATTCCTCGTTAGATTTTTCTCTCTTAGGTATCATCGACTTTGGTATTTCCCCTATAGATTTTTCACGTTTTGGGGCAACTGATGGTAATTCTTTCGATTTTTCGTCTTGTGCAGGAGATTTAATAGAAAATTCTTCTTTTGATTTTTCTCTCTTAGGTATCATTGATTTTGGTATTTCTCCTATAGATTCTTCACGCTTCGGAACTGATGTTGCTGCTATTACCGTCGATGTTTCATCTATAGATTTTCCAAAATTCTCTGTTTTTGGTTCAAATGAAGCCAATATTTCATCCACTATCTTATCTGATTTTGATGCAATTGATAACGTTTCTGCAATTTTTTTATCGTTAGATGCTAATTTGGCTGAAATCGAGTCTTCTATACCGAAATCCAGTATCTTTGGAATCACATCTACAAGTTTCTCTGATTTGGATCCTGTTTGCGGAGCTTTGACTTCTGTTGCTGCAAACTGTGTTTTTAAATTATCTGTTTTAAGCATTTCTGATTTTGTAGACAATAGTTCTTCTAATTTATCTACACCAGATACTGTTGATTTTAGTATCTCGTCTGCAGATTTTTCTGATTTTGGTAATGATGAAGATACATGTGTTATTGATTGTTCTGTCGGCTTAACTGTTTTATCTACAGGCTTTGATACTAATGATATGGTTTCGGATTTTGCGATTTTATCATCTTTAGGAGATTTAACTCCTTCTAAAAGTTTTTCTGATTTCGATACGCTTGGTGCTTTTTTATCTTTTTCCTGAATTGTCGATTCGACCTTTGAGGTAGTACTTACACTTGAAGTTTCTGTTATCTTTTTAGTTGAATCTGCTAAAGTTACAGAAACTTTTTCTTTGGTTTTGTCTGTACTTTTTACAGTTGACGTAATTGTCTGGGATACTGATTGCTTTTCAGCAACTATTTTTGACGTATCATGTTTGATATCTTTTGGTGGTGATTTCCTAATAGAATCTTCTGCGGATTTTTGCTTAACAGAAGTATGAGATCCTCCTTTTGGAGGTGAAACTTCATTTTTGCGCTTATCACTTTTTGGGGAAGATTTAAAAGGCAAATCTTCTTTCGATTTATCTTTCTTTAAAGGAAGAGACTTCGGTGCTTCAGGTTTAACTTCTTTTTTCGAAGGTGATTTCTCGGGTGTTACATCCTTTCCCTTTTCAGTCTTATGAACCGTTTTAGCTGACGTTGAATCTTTTAATTTCTCTGATTTAGGTGAAGATTTGGTAGGTGATTCCTCTTTCAATTTATCTTTTTTAGGAGGAGATTTAGAAAGCGAATCTTCTTTCGATTTATCTTTTTTCGGTGGTGATTTAGACAATGGCTCTTCCTTGGATCTTTGTTTTATAGGTATAGATTTTGGTGAACTTTCTTCTTTTGGCTTTTGTTTCGACGCTGCTAGTTTTGGTGAAGTTTCTTCCTTTGACTTAACAGATTTTGCAGCAGCCACGGGAGATCGAGTTTCTGCAACCTTTTGCTGTCTTGTAACATTCTCTTGCATTTTAGTAGCCTTGGCTTTGCTTTCTTTATCGTAATCAACCTTTGCAGAAGCTTTCATTTTTACATCAGTCTTCTTAGTTTCCGGCAAATCGACCTTATCAATGGCGGCTTTTTTATCAGGTTTGCTCGTCACTTCTTTGTTGAGTAAATCTGATTCCAATTTACTTTTAATATTAGCTTTCTTCTCGGCATCTTTCTTTTCATGCATACTTTTAAATTCCTTCATTTCAGATTTTAGATCCGCTAACTCCTTTTCCCCTTTGCTCGCTTTTCTTTCGCCCTTTTCTTCCTTAGAATCTTGTTTCTTTCCTACCAAATCTTTCCCCTCCTTGCTCTTCCGCCTTTCATCCTTCTTTTCATCTTTAACAATATTGCTAATCTTTTTCTCGTCTTTTTTTATGTTATCAACGCGCTTGCTGTCTTTCTTATCAGAGATTAATTCCTTTTCCTCTTTGCTCTTACGCTTGTCACCTTTCTCCATTACGCTATCTTTCTTTTCTTCTTTCCTTTCTTCCCATGTCTTTATCTCAACTTTTTCAGTTAGCCCTCCTATCCCGATTTCCTCTTTAGCTTTCTCTTCCAAAATTCTTTCTGTCTCCTCGAAAACTTCGAGAGATCTGTCATCTTCACTGGAAATAGAAATTCCTGATAATCTGGCAGCTGCGATCCTCGCTGATTCTTGAGACGATTGACTTTTAAGCGATCCTCTCGCAGCTGTCGTTTCCTTCTGTATTTGTTCCTCAAAGTAGTGAGCTTTCTCAGCTACCGAACATTCGGACATGTCTACGGTAGGACCCAAGTCCACTGGACTCTCATGTCCGCCCTCGTCTTCGCTGCGCTCGCGAACCTCGCTGAGACACTCGCTATCACTGTCGTGATAAGTAAGCTGCGACGTGTGCGACACTTCGGATTCACTTCGCTGGAAGCTTTCGCGTTTGCTGCGTGCCACATCCTCCCAGAAACGACGCTTCTCGGCATAAGTCTTCTTCTCTAGAGCTGGTGGCGAAAGTTGAAGTTCTTGAGTGGAATAATTGGTGTCTGTGGATTCTAAGAGAGTTCCCGATTGGTCTTTGTATGTTAGTAGGCTACCGACTGCATCTAAAACAGGCAAAAAAGGATTCGTATTCGCCTATTAGCGTTTTGTCTTGGATATGCCATATTATTTCTTTGACTTATTAAAAATATTTTTGAGAAAAACTATTTTTAACTATATTCGATCTATCGCTAAAAGCATCAATACATTTAATTATTTACTTTGAGACTTATGCATGCAGCTATATAAATAATTTTTTTGGTATTTAACGTCGTAACATAATTAAGGGCTATCAATTTTAATCTTATAGGTACATTCTTTTTTCTATTTTTTAATAAAATATCCAGACAAAATAGAAGTATGTGCATTTTTCTTCGCAATGCTATAGAGTATATTTTTAATCTCTAATGTTATGTACATTGCGTGGCATATAAAAAAAATTTTTTGCGATAAAGTTTGGCAGTGCAGAAATAATAATCTTCAAATCAGTTTCAGCTTAATTTCATTTATTTCAGCTTAGAAGTTTTACATGAACAGAAACAGCACCTGCAGATCAGCTGCTTTCATTGTTCTACTCTTGCAAAAATCCCCCGTAAAACGTGCCTCGGAGAAGATTGAAAAGCAATGAGACAGTATTTATTTACTCTTGATTTTTAACGAGTAAAAGTGCGCAATCTTATATCATAATATTATACAATAAATATCATTCAATATATCTCTATTTTATATACACAGTGGATTGATAGAACATACATTTTGAACAATAATTTAACAATAATAATAAACTGTGTATATTATTCAACATGATATATATAAATATCTATAATTAATCAATATAATCTTTCAAAGACGGCTTGTTTCTTGCACATTAATGAGCCATCAAAAATTGATAATAATTTAATGATAAATCCAGAATTAAAAAATATTTTTATACCTTCTATGTTAGTTCTATAAGGCAATTTTAATAAATATCACTGTATGCTTTAAAAAACTAGTGGGTTTGAATAAAGTTAACTAAATTATTTTTATCACTGCAATTATCATCGCAATATATTCAGTAATTAATTCATCAAGAAGTTGCAGGATGTGGACACTTTCAATATAGTTTAGAGTATTTAATATCCCATTTGGTTGTCTATGATAATGTCGAGGACGGCGGTTCTGTCTGTAATCAACAGATAGACATAAAGAAATTTTAGTAAGGTAACCCGGAACGAAGAGAAAAATTCTGCTATTTATCATTCATTAAATGTTTCTACTACACGGTGACTACGTCTCGATGAAAATTTTGTTTTATTTTTTTTTCTACAATCTGTTCTATTGCGTACTTTTTAATAAACACGAAAATTATTTTTAGAAAAATCTACAGTGCATAGGTATTCATTGTCTAAAATGATAAGTTTGGGATAAATAGGAAAAGAAAAACTTGCGCTCAAGAGGAAACCGTTATGAATTATACATATACTCTATATAGTATGATAAATTTGAAAACATTTTATTCTTGCTCAATACTGCGGCATTATGATCAACCTACTGTTATTGACTTTTATAGAAACGATTCAAACAGTATATAGTAAAAAATATCTAAATTTTTTTTTATTAAAAAAATATATATTTTTCGTTATAATCGTTGAAACCTTAAAGAATGAAATACATTAATTAAATACACTAAATTGAAAGAGATAACGAATATCATGAATATTTACTTTACTTATTACTATTAAAGATATGTATCCTGTATCCTAGTATATCACAAAGACGATAGATAAACACAAAGCTTTTAATGGGTAAAGAACTTTTAACAGTTTCTACTGCTTATGAGGTTACGCATTTTCTAATATTTCATCATACACGCCTGGTTGAACAGTTAAGATCTTTAACAACAGATCACAAATTAACTTTCAAGAGTCTAAATTTGTATTGAATTTAATTTGAATGCAAATTTAATAAATTCATATTGAACGATTAAACTTTTTAAATGGCGTTGAAAATAGAGTGGGAAATGCCATTTCCCACCGATCTTTTCTTGCATTATAGACCCTTCACCAAAGGTATAGACGCTGCAACTTTTCATTGTTTGAATATTTCATTCGAATACGGACACGTGATGTTTAATCGCAATGAAAGAGCAGAGAGAATACAAGAAAGAGTAGGTAATAAGAGCTAATTCGCGCGCGATCGATCGCGTTCTCCAGGCTTATTGTCTAATCGATGTCCTCAACGTCTGTGTGACTGTCGCTAATCGCGTCGTCCGTCTCTTTGACCGACAACAACTGTTCCATCTTGTTGACGTTCCGCATGACGATCTGCGAGGCCGCCATCACGTCGAAGTCCTCGTAGGATTCGCGCTGTCCGCAGGCTCCCTCGAGCTCGTCCTCCTCGTCGGACGCCTCCATGTCCTCGCTGTCGGTGGTCGGCACAACCATTATGTCCGGAGTCGCGGACACATTCGCCTCGTCTATGGACATCTGATTTCTGACTTCGATGGAAAAGGGCCCGTCGCCCTCCTTCGTCGTGATCGTCTCGCCGTTGAAGTCGCACAGTATGTCCGATCTCGGCTTGATGTATATCATCGTCTGGAGAACCTCCTCTTCGTCGTTGGACATGTCCTCCAGATCGGTCTCGCCCTGGTGGGGATTATCGGCGACGGTCAAGCTTCCCCTGGGCGAGGCTCCTCCCTTTTTCCTCTCGAGACCCTCGTTGTTCTCGGGTTCGCTCGTGTAGATCTCGTCGACGTCCGTGAGGTTCTCCAGGAAACTGTTGCGACGATCGCCACCGTACGACGAGTCGTCGCTAACGTCCAAGGTCACCGATATCGTGGGGTGCAGGAGATTATTGTCGCCCTCGGGCTTCGATGCCGCCTTGGAATTGTGATTGGGGGTGGAGTTGCGAGGCACCGTGAGCTCACCCTCCGAGTCGGTGTCGGAGAAGTGGAGCGAGCTGTTGTTGATCATGGCGTTGAGACGGCGACGGGTCGAGCGAGCCTTGCGCTTTGTTTTGGTGCCCGTTGGCGTCGAGGTCGCCTCGTTACGAGCGCCTAACAAGTTGCAGCTCGGTATCTTGCACTCGCCATTGATAAGTTCGCCTACTTGGCAGTCGATCTGTTCGAGAGCATCGAGTTCATTGGTGGTATTGTCATTGGACGTCACTAGCACTTCTGGCGAGGTCGCCGTCACCTGGCTCTGCATAGCTCTCTCTATTTCGGTTGCCATTTCACTGTCAATCTCGTGACGGCTTCTTTAGCTTGGGATTTGCGTTTTCGTAAGGTTGTCGTCTTGGACTCTAGCTATCTCGCACTCGGTAAGGTATTATTAGGGGAGTAACTAAAAGAACCTGAAAAACCAAAGTAAAAAAGGGGGGTTGAACAACCGTGAACTTTTACTTTCCAAGTGAGCAAGCTAAGCTATTAGTAACGAGTTAAATTGCTTGCTTTTTTTTGTTAGTGTACAAAGTTGAATGCATTAACGAAATATTACGTGCAAATAAAGTTTAGTAATTCATGTAAAGTGAATAATAATAAAAGGCACACCACATGGGATAAATGATTTTGAAAGTGAAACCGAGAATAGTCTCGGTCAAACAAAAATTTAAATGGTTCTTTTTATAAGTGCTCTTTGAGATTTGATTAGGACATCATTATAATATAAACAGAAAAATAGTTATATGATAACAACTGGTTTTATAACAACAACTCTTGTTTGCTAGTAAAAAAAGTTATTTTCACTTTGTGTTTAAAGTTCAAAATAATTGTTATAATAGTCTAATTACTGAATAACATTAAAAATCACAATCCCCTTTTCCAAAAATTTAAATAAAGAAATATTCTAACAGAAAGAGTAATTTTAAATATAATTATAAATAATATTGAACAGATAGTTAAAATCATCATTTTTATAGTAATTCAAGAAAATAATATTAATGCCCTAAAATCTCTTTAAAGAATGCACTTGTTTGTAAAATAAACTGATCCATGTGGTTTATAAAAAAAAAAAATAATACAATATAATAGTTCGTAGAATGAAAAGATGATATCAGCACTCACGTTTCCAGTATTTTTCGACACAAATGACAGCGAGATTCCAACTGACTAAAGTTACGAAAACTGATTGTTAAAAGGGAACGACGATAAATGTGTTTCGCTTGTAAGAGGAACTAGTTTGGTCTGGTGGAGGGTCAATCGGTAACAACAAAGCCAGTGCCAGAACCTTGTGAGAATTTGTTGATGCTCTTACGTGTAATTGAATTATATGAAGCCTTATACCTTACTGCCAAAGCCATAAGAAGATTAGCGTTTTCTTCCAAATGGAGGGAGTGAGAAAAAAAATATAGGAATTACAAATGATAGTCATCCACTCGCACACACACTCGATGAATAATTACGTTATTTAGATCAAATTTAGCCAATTTGATCAAATCGATTCTTGCGCTTGGGAGAATTTTCAGTGGATTAAGACTTGTGTTCCTTTTTTGTTAACTTGTTGCGTTGTTGGACAATTGTGTTTGTATACGATTTCGGAAGTAAAAAAAATATGTAAATACAAATTACAATACAGATTACCTGATATTTATGAACATATTTACAGGGGCTAACGATGCAATCAAAAGTCCAGAAAATATGACAGAAAAACTTTTTTTACTTAAGTGTTTAATCACTTAGTTGAAGAATATAACTAATTTTAGAAACATTCTTATTATATTTTATGAACTTTCTTTTTTACAAATCACCTAGGGATTTTGGGTTTTTAGTAATAATTGTACGCTATTTAATGCAATGATTTCCCTAATTGTAAAAAAAAATAATGACTTTTACATGAAAATGTTATTCGACACACTTATATAATGTATATTAAATTGTTATTATACGATTTCCTCTTGGACGCTTTTGATTATATCTAACGAAAATACACATAGAAAATAAGTATACACTGAATACGTTTGCTCATACCTGTGTGTTCCTTTTGCAGAGTGTCAGAAATAAATTTCTTCTCGGATGGCGATGTGCGTTTCGGCTGATCTCCCTTTTCTTCATTGTAGTCAGTTTTATACCTTGATTTCAAGACGTCCATCTTCTGACTTATGATGTTCGAATCTTCAATGCCTATGAAAACAATCAAATAACTCATGCAACTAGATAGTAAACTTAAATGAAAACTCATACATATTATTTATGCCCAAATATTTAGCGGTCAATAGTTTTTTCTCAAAAATATATTTATATAGCTGACAGAGTAAAAATATCATAATTTTTCAAAACTATTATAAATTCATTCAATAAAAATCAATCACATCTATAAACATTCTACAAATTAATATGAAATCTTTATACATCAAAAAAGTAGACTTGAGCTCCGAGCTAATTACTGATCATTCGAAATGTCTACTTTATAAATTGAATATACATATAAACATTAAAGCACGAACCAATTTCTAAATTATCAACAGCAATAAATTTGGTCCAATCTCATACCTCTGTATTTATCTTCGAATGTAATTTCTGGTAGGACGATGTTGAGTACGCAGAGCGGTTGCTGTCCTGGCTCTCCCTTGGCGACCTTCGGCTCCCTCATAAACATCATCCTCGCAACTGGATCCGATTGCGGATCCTTCACTTTCACGTGGAACGAAAGTCGATTCTGTCGGAAGGCTTTGAACGTGAATTTGAGTTGTACACCGGACTTTGTGACTGGGACCAGATTGCCGCTGAATTCTATATAAAGATCTTTGCCGTCGAGCGTCTGCGATATATTACGTTTTCGTTGAGATTATTTTAAGAAGCATAGCGATGTTAATCAAATTGTAAAGCTATTGTATTACTTACTTCAACGTCGCGGCTCTTAACAATCTCCGCAAATTCTTCTTGTTTCTCTAAAGTGTGAATTCCCTCTTTGCTGTCGGTCATGCAGAGAATTCTCAAAGTAGCCTCGACCTCTTCCATCCGTTTCGAGTAAATGACAAAACTGCGAAATAAATTTAAAATTATAATTTAATTCTATCATTGAGCAATAATTTCCATTCGCTACATTTTTAATAGGACTCACTTAGTAATGAAGGGAACGAAAATTGATTCCCGGTAGAGATCCGTGGCCATCTTGGGCACCTCCTGAATATTCCTGCAGTCCATCAACCAGAATCTCGCGGAAACGGTGGTCGTAAAGGAGACGCGATCGTTCATGAAATTAAGAGGCGTCGAACCTGTTACGTCCTCCCACTGAGCCTCACTCGTGCCACCAGCGATGCTGCAAAGTAGTCGCAGAGTCGGTGTTTCACCTCCGTAATTGTTGATCATGCCTTTGTTGGCTGCTTGGGGTACGGGTAGGGTCAAACTGATGGGCTTGTGGAACTTGCGCCTGCGGGGTTCTATCGTTATTACGGGCGAAACTGCGACGCAGTTACCCAGGAGTTTGGCTGTCAGTTCGGCGGGGATCACGTGCGCCTGAAAAGGTAATAAAGTTTCATATTCATTCGATTTTATGTCATGTAGAACTATTTATAATTTTAATATCATTTATTTAGCTTTAATTTTTATTGTTTAGTATCAACATTGCGACAGAATTCTAATATCTTAAAAACATCGAATAATTAAGTAAAAACGTTATATCATTAATGCTGAAATTAATTAATTGATTAGATTTTTGCAATTCGAAAACGAATATATAAATAATATTAGTTGCAAAAATAGTAAAAAGATATTACTTATGAATATTGACGAATTGAACTTCTGAAACAAACAAATAAAATAAAATACCTGCAAGCCAACTTTGATTTTCTTAGTCAGAGCGCCAGGCGGGAAGACGGCCTGCACTTGATTTGCGACGCTGGAAATTAAAATTCCGCCCTCGGAACCGATAACGTGGACTTCCTGCTTGATACGTGTGACAATTGCAAAGTACTGGGGGAATTCCGTAGTTATTATTCGCGTTATTCTGCCCGAGTGAAGGGAACTCATTTGCAAATCTAAAAATAAAAGAATAGAAAATATAAAATTTTCATCAAATTCTGAATATAACATATGAAGCATTGTAACTACCGTAAGTTGTGTTTAACAGCGTATCGTCATTGTCGACCGAGTTGTCGTGTTCCTTCCAAGTCTCTCCGTTTTCACTGCGCAAAATAATGATCTCTCTATCCTTCCCTCGTACAGAAGCGAAATGCGGTATGTCAATTAAAACGGGCCTGAAATAAAAATGGATATATTAATTAGTATACAAATGAATATCTAATTAAATGAGTCATTGACTAACTTTAGCAGCAACTAATACTTGAATTATTTAATAATTTGTAAAAGAAAAAAGGGAACCAACCCCAAGAAGGAGGCACCGACGGGTCCCATCTCGATGACACGAGTGGCCAAGGATTCGCCCTCCATCAAAGGCGGTGGATTGGCCATTTTGCTGGGCTTGACCAGCCGGCAGGTAACACGAATCGGCATAGTTGCTCGCCTGGGCGGGACGATTAGTCGTACGCCACTGTGTCGGCAGCCCTTCATCGTACCACCACGAGCGTCCACCAGGAAACTGACCAGGAACCTGTGCAATCGACATTTTTATTTGCTGTATTTTCAGGTACAAATAAAAGAATTCAAGTGTTGACAAACAATTATTTTCGTAAGAAATACATTAGACTGAAAAAAATTAAGCGGATTATTGGCTGTAGCAAGAATAGTGATAATTAAGCAAACTGTTAAGAACTTAAATTTATGCAAGTAATGTGCACGATTGAAAATTTACATTCAACTGCAGTGATTTTATAACAGAAATGTTTGCTGAAAATGTAAACTTTGGTATACTAACGATTTATAATATGGTCTGGTAAAGCATGAAAGTTTAGAAAGATATAAAAGTTAGTAAATGATTTGTTATCAAACAGATTCTTGTTATTCAAGCAAACGTATCCTTCATTACCTTGCGAATTCACTGCTGTCGAAATTTTCAGCGGAGCAGTAATTGTTGCTCTGTACGAAGTCTTGATGTTCCTCCTTAGAAACTACAATCAAAGAAGACCCTTTTAGCATAGTAAAGAATATCTGGTTTCTCCGAGAGAAAAATGTGTGCTTACGTTGTCTATGCACTGGATCATCTCTGGTCACGTCGATCGGTAACGAATCGTCTCTCAAACTCTTCATCAGATCGGCCGTCAAGTATCGATATGGCTGCTCGCTTATCAACGCGTCCGAACCTATCGAATATCAAGAATCTTTTTGTACTAGGTAATTAAAAATGTCCCTGTCACGTTCAACAATGAAACATCAGACCAGTCGTAACCAGTCGGAAAGATGAAAAACATTCACAAAATAGACGAACCTCCTTCATCGTCTGAATCAGACATGAAACTCGTCTCCTGCAAGCTTTCTGGAGCGATGACCTTGTACTTTTCTTCCCAATTTTTGTTATCGGGTGTCACGCCGTCATAAGGCAGGCCCTTCAATACTTCCATCACTGAGATGTATCCTAATTTCTGAGCTATATTAAGAGCGGTCAATCCGTCCTGCAAATACAACATTTATCAGGTATAATTACAATTATGAATAATTTTATTCATCTAATACAATTGAACCATATTCAATGAAAGTTCAACTTTATTTTATTAAAGAGAAGATAAGACTAGCTAAATATGCATTCTATAAGTAAGTAAGCTCGTGTCAGCCACTTACATAATTTCACAAACTTCGTTGCCCGTTCATTACGTCTCCATTAACCCAGGATATTAAATCAATTTGCTTTAACTGAAAACCAATAATTTCATTCTCCTATCGGAAAATCTAATCTATACACACTCCTTTCATCCCTGATTTAAAAAATTAGATAAAAAAATTTCGTTTAATAATGATTTTCCAAAAAATATAGGTAATTTTTTTTTTTTAATTAAAAGTAAAGCGCTAGAATCATGTCAAAACTTGACTTTCCTCCCGACTGGCAAACTGATTTTCTAAAACCGAGCTTATACTAAGATTAAAATCAAAAGCACAAAAAAGCAGAAATTGTAAAAAGTTACATTAGTGCGAGCTCTGTGGGAGGCGTTGCCCTCGATGAGCGCGGACACGATGTGCGCGTGTCCCTGCTGGGCTGCCTGATGCAGCGGCGTGTAATTCTGCTTGGTCTTGACGTCGATCTCGGCGCTGTGCTTGAGCAGGAAGCGTATCATGGAGAGATTGCCAAAATGGGCGGCCACGTGGATGGGACGGTAGCCGGTCTCGGTCTCGCTCTCGACGTTCGCCCCGTTCTTCACGAGGATCGAGGCCACTCTGATGAAGTCCTCCTGGGCGCACAAGTGCAGCGCCGTCAGTCCATTCTGCGTGCGAGTCATTCGAATGGTTATAGCGATTGTTACACATTTATTTTCGTTATGCTCGTTATTATGGATGATAATTTGCGTTCGATGTGAAAAATTAGGTCGACAATATCGTGCGACTTAGTTATGTTTAAAGTCTGCTTAGAGTTGTAAAGTTTTTTAACGATCTACTATAATCTTTTGCGTGTCAAGAGAAAAAAAAACAAGTAGCTTATTATTTATAAATGTTACGTGAAAAATATAGAATTTTAATGAGAACAATTTTAAGAATTTAATGTATTTAGACTTTAATGAATAATGGCAGTATTTTTTTAATAATTTTTGAAAATGCATTATTAAAAAATATTAACATTATGATACATGATATTGAGTACTGATATTGGGAAGACTAGCAAGTTCATGAGCGCAGAAATAGTGGAAGTGTTGGCATTGTGCATGGATAAATATTATATAAAGCGTCTCCAAGTAGATCAATATCGTCTATTTATCATTAACACGAATACTTGAAAATAACTTGTTACGCGCATAAACGTTGCAGACAGTTTTTCTCTGATTTAAAACGTCTCTTAAGAAATCAAAGTAGGACGTCAAGTTACGTATTCAGTTTGGTTTTTTTCGTTCGTCGCCAACTACCTACAACTTTTACGGAAATAGAAATCTTATACAACTTCTTAAGCGCTATAGAAAACAATTTTTCCTAAATCAAACTGAACTGAATAATTCCCACTCTATATCTTTGCTGAACACTAAGAGTTTTTCAATGGCAAGGCGGTCGATAACGAGCCGCGAACCACTGCACAAAAGCACCGGCTAATATAAATGCAATGTCGCGTCGGCGGTCCGCATTAGCGATACTCTATATATCGGTATACACGCGCTAATGGCTCACCTTCGCTTTGTGATTTGGGTCGGTGCCGTGCTCGATTAGTAAATTGGTCATATCGTAGTGGCCTTTCTGGGCGCTCAGGTGTAGCGGCGTAAATCCTGCCTTAGACTCCACGTTCGCTTTCGCTCCGTGTTCCAGTAATGTCGACGCTATGTCCATCTGTATACACATTGTACAATAGCAAAAGGTATTTTAATTTGCTAGCGCCGAGTCTCTATGGCTACCGTTTGTTTGGTGGGAGCTCAGAGCGAGATTTAATTGGGTACGCGTGTAACAAGTGGCAATCCCATCAGCTAATTTACCGATATGTTTAGAATTATTTGCACACCACCGATTTGTGTGTTTTAAAAATGTATTTCTTGGTTGTTAGTCAAGGTGTTATGTACCGATGACGAGGTATGGATTAAGTATCTTATTGAGCGCAAATCATTGATATTTTCTAGACTTGCCTGATTTTTGCGTGCGGCAATGTGAAGCGGCGTTTGTCCGTTCTGCGAAGCTAAATGGGTTGAAGCACCCTTTTCTAAAAGTAATTGTGCGACGTTTGGATGGTCATAGTGACAAGCTAACAGTAAAGGTGTGATATCGTTCTGGAAAAAGAATTAAGCAATGGTTAATAAATCAAGGTGAAAGTTTTAATTATTAAAATTCATCATTTTATAATATAATTAAAGACATTTCAACGAGTTAGTTATAAGTATAATGAAATAATTTTGATAACAGAATCGTTACCTTTCCCTGAGCATCGAGTTTGCTGCTTTTCTGCAGCAATATTTTAGCTACGTTCATATTTCCGTACTTGGCGGCGACGTGTAGCGGTGTGAAGCCGTTCTTCGTAGTTGCCTTCACCGATGCATTGTTGTCCACTAAAATTGCTGCCACCTGATAAAAGTTCTCATGTTAATATCCCCCGCTCGCGCATATTTACACAAGAAAACTAACTTTTGAAAAATCACGCATAGCTGCGACGTCATTTTTTGGGCAGTTACTTATGGCGTAATGCGGTATGAATAATACGAAGTAAACCAAAGCAAACTATAAATGATAATGTGCATGAATAATCAACATAAAATTAAAAACGAAACAAAAGGAAAAACAGCTTACCTGCAATACACAAGAGATGAAAATCATAAAAAGTTGTTCTACAACTAATAAACCATGTGAATTAATAATTCATTTTCTGTGCGGCTAAACTATGGACTTGAGACTTGGAGTAATCAAGTGGGCACTTAATATCGCAGTAGTGTATAAATGCATGCTGCATATAGTATTATACGGAAATAAAATAAATATTAATAACAAGATGTGCGTGTACATAAAACGAACTTTCCGACAAGCGATAATAATGAAAGTGAAGAACACAGTAAAAACATAAAAAATGATATATAAACAATAGCTTTATTAACATATAAATTATAAAACAAATGAAACAAACAAAACGTCGTCGTACGGAAAAAAAACCGGTGGACAGTGAGCGGTGAGAATGAAATTGTCGTAGTCGATGAATAAAAAAGGAGCTAAGAAACAGTGCTTATAAATGACAATGTCTGACTGTACAAAATATAACTGTGAATTAAAATAAAAAATAAAATAATAGCTGAGAAAAATTCTTAAAGTGTATAAATAGAACTTGTAACCTGACTCGCATTAAGGGAATGTGAAAGAAATAACAATTTATGTAGCAGAATTTAATGAGAAATATTCGAAATAGCAAGAATTTAACGCGAATATTTCTTTTAACAATAAAAAGTGACCGGTAAAAAATTTGACCCAACACTTCTAAGATTTATTCGGTAAAATTTAACAGTTATAAAAATATATCGTAGCGAGATGACGATGCAAAGATAAAAACTAATACCGTCAAATCGTCATATTAGAAACTTTACTGACACATTATATAAAATTATTTATACACAAATCAACAATCACCTCTAGGCATGTTAAAATGATCAAGACATAAAAGTTCACATCCCCTTCACGAAACGTTAACGAAAAAAATGCGCGCCGCTAAACGCGTGGTCGACGGACAGTCCATAAATGGGATATATACGCTATCGTCACAATCACTTATCAAATCATGTATTCGCGACGCCTGGTCCAAAAGAGGAACCTCAAATTATAGAGATTAACGTAGTCGGCGATCTTGGCGAACTCGTCGCGCTCGTCAGGCGTCATTACCTCTTCCTGGCCCTCCTTAGCAGCGATGTGCAGCGCCGTGTACATGTCCTTGGTGGTCGTGTCGACGGCTGCGCCGTGCTGCAACAGCAGCATCACGATGTCGACGTTACCGAGGCGCGAGGCTATGTGCAGCGGTGTTTGTTGTTCCTGCGACAGAAAAATCAACGCTTTGCGGTAATCTGACGTGGCAGCTGTGCTTGGGACGATGCCGCATAGTTGAATGAGCACTACGTTTTCCGAGAATAATGGGGCTGTTTTGTACGGATTAGTATAGTAGCAGACGTATTTTTCAGACTCAGATAAAGTTTTTTGTAAACCTTATACGTAATTTTCACGTACTCTTTTTAATATTAGAAATGCTGACTTGAACCATTTTGAAAAGTCACAAACACTACTACTACTTTCCCACGTAATCAAAGGAAAAACGCGGCAGCAGAAAATATCGTAGCAGTGCTTACTCTCGCGCGGGCGTCAACCTTCGCCCCGTTTCTCAGCAGTATCCGAATGATATCCGTTTGGTTGGCTCGAGCGGCGAGATGCAAGGGAGTCTCGCCACGCACCGTCGGCACATCCGGATTCGCCTCGTGCTGTAGCAGGAATATCACGATGTTCATACAGCCCATGAAGCTGGCAACGTGCAGCGGCGTCAGTCCGGACTACAAAGCAACGCAGAATTCGTATTATTTTCAGTCGAAGCGTACAAAAAAGATATTCACAAGTGATTTTTAAACGCTCTAAAGTCAATTACTATTCTTTCGGGTGAAAATTCATCTCAAGTTAATATTTCTTTGAAAACTTCTAGCTTGATATAAATATTATTTTTTTTTTTTTTTTATAATTAAGTAAATAGTTTTGACTATATTGAATTGAGTAAATGTTTATCTGAAGAGAGATAGAAATTTTGGCTCTAAAAGACAGCGGCGTTATACCTCGGTAGTGGATTCGATGGAGGCACCATGCTTGAGCAGCAGCTCGACCACCTTGATGCGGTTCTTCTTGCAGGCTATGTGCAGAGGTGTGAAACCGTTGAGGGCCCGGGCGTTCGGGTCTGCCTTGCGGTCCAGCAGCAGCTTGGCGACGCGCACGTGGCCGCAGTGGGCCGCCACGTGGAGCGAGGTGAGGTAATCGATGGTGACCTCGTCGACCGGTGCACGGTGGTAGAGCAGCACCCGGGCCGCATCCACGTGGTCGCCCTGCGAGGCCATGTGCAGTGGAGCCAATCCATTCTGTCGACGAGTAGAGGTCCATCGGTTACGCGACATCTCATCAATTTCATTAATTTATGTATACATATATGTAAGACGAAATATTATCCAGTCGTTGAGTTGTCTTTCCGTTATCCTTTTTATCGCGGACTTCAAGGTATATGATACAAAAAAATCAGCTCGTTATATTATTATTACGTAAATAAAACAGTTATACCTATAATATTATAGTGTAGTAAATGATGACAGTTGTCTGGTGTTACGAGAACATTCTTTTTGAAAACTCTGTCGAACTGTGACTTATTTAACATTTTTTCTTTAATATCTATAGCGAAATTAAATCGTGTCGTAATAAGAAAAATTTACAAATTTACATAGTCACATTGCCTCCAATAAAGCTCCATCATCCACCTTTGCGATTAAACAATCCCTGTTGCAGTATATATAAAAATACATATTTACGCTAACTTTAGCTTTTATTAGCTCCCCGTCTCAATGAAAAGAAAAAAAAAACACTTCTCCACTCGTGTAAAAAAACAAGCTTCGTATTATACCTTTGTCCGCGCGCTGATGGGTGCGGAACTCTCCAGCAGTGTGGTGACGCACTGCTCATGTCCTGAACGCGCGGCGCAGTGCAAGGGCGTCAGGCCGTCCCTGGTCTTGGCGTCTATCACCGCGTTGTTCTCCAGCAGGATCTTGACCATGTTGTTCTTTCCCCACTTTGCAGCCACGTGCAGCGGACTTATGTTGTGCTGG
This sequence comes from Megastigmus dorsalis, assembly GCA_900490025.1. NCBI lineage: Eukaryota > Metazoa > Arthropoda > Insecta > Hymenoptera > Megastigmidae > Megastigmus > Megastigmus dorsalis. The sequence continues at coordinate 99,694 of UELU01137436.1, read as the reverse complement.
AATCGCAAGTTGTTTATCATTTCTTCGTTTGATAATGAGAGGATGATTTGTGAGGAATCGATGGATATAGGTATAGTTTATCGAGAGCTGGGATATAATAGGTTATATAGTATTTGAATGAGTTTTGAGTGCTGTCCAACTGTGCAATATTCATAAGTAGAAAGTAGTCAAATACAGTCAGACGCGATTTTATAAAGCCTGAAATAAAACTGCAAAAAATTAATTTGCGATAATAATTAGAAATATATGGATTCAGCCATTATTTAAATTATTACTTGGCAATCAATATAATATTTATTTCCATTGAATTTTGCTCGTTCAGAATAAAGTATTATTTTTAATATATATTGAAAAGTTTACGTTATGTTACAAAAGATACTATCTTTGTATTCGTTGTACAGGATATTGAATTTCTGAGAATATAAATTTCATTTTCAAACTAAAGAGATATCGAGTACTAGTTTCGTAGAAAATTTTCCATCGTTAGACTCGATCTAACAAAATGATTTATTCATTATTTCAACGCTGCAAGTTTTGAACATACTGTATAATTTTCATTTATTAAGACAAACCGAAAGTGAACATAAAATTGGAAAATCCAATTATTCCAGATCATCCATTATCTCGAACGATATCCGAAAAACTGGCCGGTATAAGTAATTATAATCTCATCTCCGTCTCTAAAAAATTCTGTAATCGCAGTTTGTAGGCGGTTACGAGAATAGCAGGTCGGAATAATTGGCGTGAAAGGAAATCTATCGATTTATTTACCTTAGCTAAATAATTAACATCGGCGCCTCGTTTTATGAGTAATCGGGCGATTTCTTCGTTGCCGTAGTGAGCGGCGATGTGAAGCGGCGTGAAGCCACTCTTTGACGTCACGTCTGGCTTGTGGTCGTTCTGAAAATAATCACGAGCTTTTATCTAATGCATGTTCTTTATGGGCACACATTGTTCGCGATTAAAATCCGCAGTTTTATTTGATAACCGCGCTGGTCAACTGGTATAATGCTAAAATAAAGGTTTTGCACGACATATGTCAGATTTTAATGTTCTATATTTTTTTACAAAAAAGTAGGTCAAGTGGAAGTACCCAAGCATTAAATGGGCATTAATCGATTAAATTTATCTAAATTAAATATAAGATAATTACTTCAAAGTGTAAATATTCAGTTTAAATTACCAATTTAAGTCTTGGACGCTATACAACATTAATTTGGATTCATTGAGCATTACATTTTATGAAATTTAAATTGAATAGTAGTCATCTAGAATATTAAAGAAAACGTATCTTGAATGCAAAATGTATATTGAATACAGTATTATATTTTTAATAAGAGGCAAATACTGGAATCTAGAGCCTGGCAATGAATTATAAATAAATTGGAAAAACCGAGAGGTACATAATAAATTATTGATAATCGATTTCATCTCACCTGTAAAAGTAAGTCAGCTGCCTTGCAGTCGTCTTTTTTCGCGGCGATATGCAGCGCCGGCAGTCTGACTTTTCCCTTAGAGTCGTTTTCTAAAAGTACGCTAACTACTTTATCGTGCCCCTGTTGCATCGCCACTGCCAATGGGGTAAACCCATCCTGCGCATCATAGAAAACCACAATCAATACAAACGTTCGATATCAAATGTCTCGTATATTATATACGTAGCTATAACATTGATAATTAAAATGCAAATGTGTGTGCGTGTGTACCTCTGTTGCGAGACTTTGATTCGCCCCGTTGTTGAGCAGAAGTTTAACGACATGATCGTGATTTTCCTGTGCGGCCATGTAAAGTGGCGTGAATCCATTTTGCGATTGAATATTAACCATAGCACCATATTGAATAAGAATATTAACTATTTCCGATTGCCCAGCTGGAAAAGTGAAAAGAAATAAAATGTATTCAACTGCTGTTTCAATTCAAAACGTTAGAGTGAAATAATGTCGGCAAAATAAAATACAAGTAGAAACTTGAAATTCGAAGTGGGGAGAAGCACGTATAAGCCGCGATATTGACATAGAAAGGTCATTGATTTATCACCTAAAGACGCTATGTGCAATGCGGTGTTCCCCTTTTTCGTCGCAGCATCGACCTTTGCGCCTCTCTTCAACAGTTCCGTCACGATTTCCACGTGGCCATCCTTCGATGCCAAATGCAATGCATTTAAGCCATTCTGGAACGAAAAAAGAAAAGTAACGTATCATAGCTCGAAACTTTTTATTACTTCTTTTTATATAGCTGGTCTTATATCCTATTTTTAAAGTAGATTTTTTATCTCGATGCTCGCAGAACGGTAAATTGCCACGTTCGGAATGAATATGCTTTAAATTAATACGAAAAACTTTTTTTTTTATCATGAAATTGTATAAATAAAAAGCAATATTTTGCGAGCAGTCCGCGGGTTGTTATCGCGAAGAAAATTAGAAATATTGACTTACCGAGTTGGCTGTGTTGATGTCTAGATCGGTATCGAGGTACTCGATCACCTTTTCGAGGTTACCCGACCGAGCAGCCCGGAGAAATGCCGTTGTGGCGTCGCTCTGTAAAAAGAAAAAAAAACAACGTACAGTTAGTGATTTTTAATATAATTATATAATTAATTATATCCTAATAAAGTGCATAAGTCTCAAGCGCTTAATGGCATGGTTCCAAATAAGGATTTAAGGATCCAAACTTTAAAGTTTTACGTTATGAAAAATAATTATTTTTACTTATACATAATTCGTGCAATATATCTTAAACAAAAATTGTAAAATATAAGTAGTATTAACCACGAACGCTGTCGATAAACGATTCATGCAACAGATAAAAAGAACTTGTCTCTTTTCTACTTGTTTTCAAACCAAATAAAAATAGGGCATTTTTGAGTTTGTTACTGCAGTTGTTATAAAGTTGTATTTTGCACTGTATTTTGAATCACTAAATAACATTCGTATTTTTAATTGGTGAAAATATTTTATAGAAATTAATTGATTATAATTGAAAGATTAAACAAAAACTTCATTTCTTCTTTTTGAATTGACATCTTGAAATTTTAATTATAATTTTTATACAATTTATCTATGAATTTACAAACCTTTTGTAATAATTTATTTCATCATAATATGTTATATATATTTCATAGTAACTTGATGAGTACTGTAAAATTAGTGGATGAGACATATGCAATAAATCTTTGTCAAAACTTTGGCTAAAAATGTTAGTGTCAGCAAGAAAGTTTTCGTACGACTCAAATTAAATTATCTGAACATTAGTCAATACGAAATTCCCGAGAAACCTCCAAACCACACGTGCATATTCATAAAAATCTGGATGCATACTGCAGCTGACCTATAACAATGCACATACAGTCTGAATTTTTATTCGCGAACTAAAATATTCGGAAAATGAAACCTTTGAAACCTTCGTTATGTATGATAAAAAAGTGAAACTTCCAATAAACATTTGTGAATTTGAAACACAATACTAAAAAAAATATTCATTTGATCAATAATATATTTCTAAGTTATAACAATAGTATATTAAGCACTAAGGACGCAAAATGTACCATTAGCGAGATATTAAGTCGCACAAGCGCTAATAATACACTTTTGTCCCAAGTTCTCTTCTCTTTTGTTTTGATAGGTATTACATTTACTATTTTGCGATCTCTATACGGGACGCAAAAATTCATTTTGCGGCCTGAGGACATAAATAAGCATTTCCCAACAAAGTTTCACAGTCGATTTCCACCAACTAGCGTTATTAAAGCCATTACACATCAATTATCGCAATCTCCCATCAATCTTCGAAAAACAAAAAACTCATCAAGCAGCTAACCGCAGGCACATCGCAAAAAAGAAAGAGCTTACGCTGCACACCAAATCCACTGAAATTCCCTTCAAGTCGCGTAAGCGAGCACTTAATCCATTAACTAACGCAAAATCAATAGACGGGAACTTCAGAAGCCTCGAGAAGCTGCTCGTCTCTCTCTCTCTCTCTCTCTCTCTCTCTCTCTCTCTCTCTCTCTCTCGACACACAAAAATCGCTGCGAATTGGCACGTACGGAAAAAAGCTGCACATGCACACACAAAAGGGCGCAACACGTCTCTCCCAGCTTTCGTATTCTCCCGAGCCATATTCCGCTGAATTACTTAACCGACTGAATCACCTTTGTTGGACAGGAACGCGCTCGATCGTGTAAAGGCCGATACGTTATTGTTCTTGTAGTTGGCTTGTAGTTCCTTGTGAATTTTATATATTAGGGTGAGCTTATTGTCGCGATTGGACGCGATGACGTTTATGTCGATGAGATGGTGATGAGGAGGATTAGCGCGATTGACACGTTAATAACTTTAATGTTCGATGATTGAGTAGTGGCTGCAATTTCTCTCAAAAGGCTATTTATTCTCGTACAAGTTTGTACAGTGTCTATACCGTTAATCATTCTGTGACAAAGTCTGTAACCGAACCTGTTATTTCTTAATGTGATAAATAACCTACTTTAGGGAAAATTTAACAAACGATAATTTCCCTTTAATAGCTCATCCATTTACTTACTGAATTTGGTCGAGGCGAAAAGAGGGCTAAATTTTGTTAGCTTAAAAATAACGTTATCGATGAGTTAGACGAGTTTTTGTATCGCCATTATCTTTACGCGCGAAATGTTCCCTCGCCCCGTTTTCTTTCAGTTTACGAAGAAAGATAAATGTGTCCGGGTTCTGACATCTACAAGACCGTAAAATTTTCAAGCCCGATAACAAAGTTACCAGCGCATCGTTGCGCACTGCAGAGCTTTTACGGCCTACGTTTTTGCGCATACATCTATGCCGAACGAACCAATTTCAAACTCATTCTCCTAAAATCATTGTACAAGACAAAATAGCGAAAAACTGAAAAGCTGCTATGTAGCAAAATAACGACGTCGACCTGAAGTTTCGAACTTGTATAAAAGTAGTTGCAATTAAAACAGTCCTGATAAGGAGTGCTCCTAAACACCAGACATTCGTCAATAAATGATTCTCTGCATATTTAAGTTTTAGCTGGCGACCTTTTTATACTTGTGTATATGGTGCGATACGGAGCCTTGAACTTGAACGCGATGAACCTCTCGAAAGGTAAAAAATAATTTAGTAGTGCTCGAACGTTTGTTTCGAACGCACTTATGTCCAAGAAAACATTTGCAGCATAACAAGCAGCTGTAAACTATATAGGAAGGTGAGCGAAGAAAAAAAAAGCTCATCGCCATCCTTTGAGGCCCGCCTCTTTAAGGCAATGCACACACTGTTTAATCTCTTAACTAACCAAAAATCGATACTCTACGTTTTCACCCCCCCAGTCTTTGTATACACACAGTCAGAGACACACGCCAATGCACACGTGTACGCAAAAGCAGAGCTGCTGGGCGACATTAGAAGCATTCGACTCGATGCAGGGGATACATGCGTTAACGCACGGCCGCAAGTGCATGTATTATACGCCTGCGACAAAACAGACGCGCTTATCCGAACTGAACTCACGAGCTACGCATACACGAACATTTTATGCACCTCGTGCGTTACTCGATACTTTGTTTTCTTTATATAGCGGGCTTTTTGGAAACTGAGATGTTACAGTGAATCCGCGGTGTTCGTCGCGTCATTTGAAGTGAGAAATCACTTTGTCGGACTGATTTATTTCGGACCAGATGATACGGAGCAGCAATTTTGTAATCTGAAAGGTTCAACGAGTTTAAAGAGTCTTACTTTCTCTTTGAGTCTTTTGTATTTATTTTCTGATCTATTAAATTTTGTTCTGTATTTTATTGAATTTTTTACACGTAAATCTTCATCTTTGAAAATGTGTAATTTTAATCTCACGAAAATTTTGCGCATCATAGAGTACTTGCTCTTTTACTTTTGCATAAGCTAACGACTGCACGACTTTTAACATACTTCGCGTAACCTAGAAACTTAAATAAGAGTTCATTTTAAAAGAGAAAGACATTTAAATACATCTTTATATCATTCTAAGGAAATACAATGAAATTTATATTTCTCCGTATGCTATGTATTTTAATCGTGTACTTCATGAGAATATAAACTGAACCAGCTTCAGAAGTTTACTTATGTGTTTATTTCTTAGAATGCTATTCCAATATTCCCAACTTTTTAAAAAGTTACATAACCTGCCGCAGCTTTAAACGATTCTTTCAATTCCATTCGTTTGTCTAAATAAAAAATTTAGCTTTATCTACTATTATTGCAAAAGCTCAGAAAAATATACTTATCATCTTAAAATTACAATCAAGAAACATTTTTTAACGACTCTCGCAGTTCATTTGCTCAGGTATCGAAATGCATAAATAATAGTTTATACAAATATACCTACATAATACAACTTGTTGGAACAGCCAAGTACTTTGAATACTGCTTATTAAGAACCATTACGTCATTTGCACTTCGATTGGATTTTGTATATATACAAAGACATTAGCCGATCAAAGCTTTCGCTTCAAACTTTGTACAAAAAGTCTATAAGCCGTAGCAGCCTTTCAAGGTGCAGTACACACTCGAGCTTTGCGAAAGAGCAGAATAAATTCAACACGTTTGACTTTTGTCGCGTGTAATAAGTGTATAAAAAGAACCTCTTCCTTTGCGGTTCTAATCGTCGAAATACTTTATTTGCATTTTACGAGGTTGATTCCGCAGGCAATTCGAGAGAGTTAAAATGTCCACCTGACATTCAACCCTACCCCCCCACTCCCATACAACGTTTGCGAGTTATTAAAATACCAGTTTACGAGCTGTTACCTCCGAGAGCTCGCTAAAGTACATCGCCTCAAATTGCCTATAAAGTGACTATACAACTTGTAAGTAGATTAAATGCGGTACGGTAAGACACATATTCCGAGCACGCTATCCAAACGTTCGCCTATATATATATAAATCGTACTCCGGTGTTCCCCTTCTAACGAAATCAATCGAAGCTTTCGCGCTAAAGACACCTGCTTTTCTCTCGAGACAAACAAACTGACTAACTGTTCCTTGCATCCATTACGCCGATATTTACACTTGCTCGACCGTTAGCATCGACTATCTCGTCTGCAGTATTGCACAGGAGAAAAGAAAAGCAGAAAAGCAACCCCGGCTCTTTTTTCCAATCTCTCGGTCCACGAGGCAAAGCGCAAAATGAAAGCGCGGCGCAGGGAGACAACGAGTTACACTCGAGGTCTAGCTTCCCTCACTTTCTTTTTTTTCTTTCTTTTTTTGTTCACTTTTACATCGTCGACCCTACCCCTGAGTCAAAGTGTGTAGCCGACGTTCTATATACACTATCCACGCCTGCGACAAACACGGAGAGAACCTGCTAAAATCCTTGCAAACGGAAGGGCGTGGAGGTGATGCAAAAAAAGAAGAGGAAGGAGTCAGCAAGGAGAATGTATAATGAAACCGATAGGAAAAAAAAACAGGAAGAAGGAGTATAGGCCAGTAGCCGGTATACATACAGCGTCCAAGCCTGTTCGTCCCATTACTAAACTGGAGCAAAACAGACCGGAAGAAAAACGTATTTCTCGTGCCAAGTCGTGTGCTGCTCTATAGTCCACCCACTTCCTCTCTCTCTCTCTCTCTCTCTCTTTCTATATTTCCTTCTGCTGTGTTCTACACCGTATACACGACAATGTACGTGTGGCGGCACGTAAGTGTGTGCGTTTTCTCGGGGCGAAATCGAATCTCTCGCTCCATCTTTACTGCGCTCCCTTATACTGTTTCCGCGCAAACTCTTTTGTTTTTTCTCTTTCTCTCTCACTCGTGAGCGTCACAATCGTTGCAAAGATAACGTCGGGTGATCAAGTTTGTTCAGCGGCTGAGACCAAGCGTTTCTATGCCAAGAAAATAGCTTTTATTTGATTATGCGTATGAGAAAAAGTGAGCTGAATACGCATACACTCTAAGTTGTACATGTTTATGCATAATGTACACGCGGACTAATGTAATTAACGGGTGTCGTTCTTTTCAGCCACATTGGAGATACATATATACGTAGAAGCAAGTCCCTCGTTTTAAATATAGGTTTAATTCTTTTTTTTCTGGGTTAATTGGCTCTGGTTGACCGAAAAAAAGGAAGCAATTACTGTAACGAAAAGACCAGGTTATTATTTCGAGAGAATTTAATTTAATAATTTTATACATGCAAATCAAGTGCGTTTGTATACAATTTCTTTCTGGCAGCTCTCCCATTCTGTTTAACGGCTGCATGACGGAGAAAAATTTAATGTCCACGACAGCAGAGCAGCTATACTATTTGTATACTACCTATACCACCTATACTGCGGAGGCTAGAAAATATAAATAATAGGAAAATGGCGCACATTTATTTATAGCGCGAAATATTTTGCGTGTGTGATCGATAAGTCTGATAAAAACAATTTCAAAGAATATATAACGCAGGTGTAAGAGAGCTGCGTGTTTTCTAGACCATTGTTGCAGATATAATATAAAAATGTTATGTAACTGAAAATTTGATGACCGTTTAATATATTTGATCGAGCAATTTTATTACAATTACTAATTCATTTTAACAATGTGCTTATATTAAAATTTTAAAGCATTCGTATGTAGTTATATTATAGTACAATTTAGTTATTAAGTATAACAATAGCCGCTGTTGTACATAAGCCATACGTTAAACAATATATTATTTATGTACTTATACATGATGTACGTGCAATTTCCTTCCTTTCGCAAAAATCGCTGTAACTGTCATCATTACTGTGTTACAGAACAAAATATCCACCATCTGCTAATACAACCAAAAAATTAGCGGCATAACAGTCTATCAACAATCATATCCTCCTCCGTCTGCGCTCGCTAACAATCTATACGTATATATACCCACTCACTGAACAAGCCTCATCACACATACATCGCCCAGTTTCCCATCGCGCATAAGAAGAAAAATCGCTCTCTCTTTCTCTCTCTCTCTCTCTCTCTGCCAGCAGTCTCTCGCCGGCATTTCTCATTCTCCCTCTTCCCCCGACCTCTACCTCCCTATATACCGTCATATATGTGTATATCTATATGTGTATACATTCTCTCTCGGTCTCTGTCTCTTCTGTCTCCCTTCCTACAGTTTCTCTCTCTCTCTCTCTCACCCCTCTGGTATAGCGCAGGCCACCCCGCGTCGACGGTATAACCCCTCGGCGCCGAGGCCGAATTCGATCCGCCGGTTATAAAAGCCTTGCTATAGCCGGCGCGCGGCATCACCGCCGAGACCAGCCTTACAATGCGCCCACCACCACCACTACCATACCAACCCAACCCCTGTCTATGCATCTATGTGTGTCTCTCTCTCTCTCTCTCTCTCTCTATCTCCCTCTACATGTGTGCAATCTTTGAACAAACTCGAAGTTGTGGAAGAATTTCACTTGACGGGAACTAGTCGATCGGTGTAAGCGACATTTTTTTGACGTCTACCGGCCTCCTGCACTGAGAAATTTAAAGGGACGCTTTTCGTATTTATAATTTCGTAGGGTTGCAGAGATAGATAGATAGGTAGATAACTTTTTATTTTGTTATAAAACAAAAATACAATAATATATAATATAATGTCAGATTAATCGAAAAGGTAGTATAATAATAAATATATCAGTCAAATTTTCTTCATTTTTAAATATTGCTAAAATATAATCAGTCTTAATTATCTATCACCGTCAACTTATAAAACAAATGAAATACAATAAAATATATACAAGTCAGTCAAATAATGATATCCCAGTGTCATATCCCAGAAAGAGAGAGAGACAGAGAGAGAGAGAGAGAGAGAGAGAGAGAGAGAGAGAGGGGGCCACTATTCCGACAGGACGATTTTAGTACCAGGAAAAACATGTCTGTTGCGGAAGCACTGCAACACGGCAGTGTTTCGCCTTCCAAGGAGTCGTTATATAGCTACTCGCGAATAGCCAGTGCAGGACACAGCAAAATCACACTCGAATCCATACGTCTGACGAAACGTACAGTCACGCAATCGCAATTCTGCCTACTCTTTACACACTCACACGCTCACAGACCAGATCGAGTAGGAGTACACGAGCCGCGTAATTCCCCGAAAAAGAAAAGCTCTACCGCCATACACTAATCCACACCCACCGAAAGCCCAAGGAAAAGAGTCTGATCTCGGTAAGCAAAAAAAAAAAAGATATATCGTACCTGGCTGGTGCTGTCGGTAACCATCGCGACCCTTTCCACTCACAGCAGCAGCAGCAGCAGCAGTAGTACTCGCCCCGTCGTCGGCTGTCCACTACCGCACACACGCACCTACACACACACGGACACCCACACCCACAGCCACTCACTCACACAGAGTCCAAGCCGCGGAGGAACGGCATCTCCTCGGCGTTAAAAACTCCCTCTGTCTATCCCTCTGTTCTCTACTTCGGTCTCCGCGTTGAAATATCACCTTCCCAGATATGCAGGCCTCGTCGAGGTAGTGTGCCAGAGCCGCACGACCGGCGATCCGCACTCGCGCGACCTCTCGTTACTTGCGCGCGGCTCCTATAATATACGCGGCACGCACACCCACTCTCTCTCTCTCTCTCTCTCTCTATCTCTCTGTCCTTCTGTCACACACTTGCTGTGGAGTGTGTGTACAGGGCGCCGGGACGCTCTCTCCGAGTCTCTCTCGACCAGCCGAGGGATCTCCTCTTTCTAACCCCCCCACTGCCGCTACTCAACACCCCCTCTCTCTCTCTCTCTCTCTGTTCGACTCGGGAGTCGGGGGTTTGTTCGAGACGACTGTACACCGGTGTAGTCGATCGGTCTGCGTGCGGCGTCTGCACATTCCAAGACAATTTGAATTTCTTCGCGAGACTCGCATTCGTTTTTTATTTCATTTGGTTGGAATTTTCGTACCTGTATCGATGTGAGCTTTTCCGGAAATGTGATTTTACGGTTTTATCGAGGTTTTCGTTGGAATTTTATCTAAACACTAAGTTGGTGCTTGATCGATATGTAGCTTACAATGTGTATTATAGCAATCGCGCTATGTAAATTCGACAATTTACATAACGATTTACGTGCGAGTTTCGTTTGATCGTGCCGATGAGAACAGTACGACTCCTTTTACTGCCTCGCGGCCTTGTTTTAATGTTAAAATGAGTAGTATATTAATAAATGACCTTCATTATAAGGTCAAGCATTTCATTAGCATACATTACATATTGTACATACAATTCGACAAATTTAATTGTAATGATGCAAAAATTTCTTATATTCATACCAACCATGATATTATACAATTTAATGAAAATAATGATGTTTCTATTAAAAAACATCTAATACACAGAGAATACTAAGAAATCGGAGACACGAAAATCGATCAAACCGCGATCGCTATAAAAACCAATTCTATATTCAAAAGAACCTCCCCAATTCCCCCAAAAAAATTCGGACTCACTTCCACACGCAGCTACAGACCTGCGCACATGCTCAGAACAATACTGCACCAGTGCAGCAAAAACGGGGGTGTATATAAAAGAGACGAAGGCGCAGTCGCGAGCTGCGCAACGATTCCGCTCCTCGCGCACCCCCCATATATAGACCATATACATATGTTGTATGTGTAAATATAGGGTGTACGACAGGTCTGTATGTGTGTTTGTGTGTATATGCCGCGCTGTATATAATAGATAAGGATGAGAGTTTAGAGCGGCGAGATAGCATATGTAGTGCCGCGCGATGCAATACTGTAACAATTGAAAATTCTCGCTGCTCTCGCGGGGTGGGGATCAATTGAGTTTCAATGGGAGAAAAAAGAGACCGTTGCTTTGATAAGATTGCTGGCTGGTTTTTTCCCAGGGCAATGCTTTAGTTTCTTTTTTTTTTTTAAATTTAATTAATGGACATTTGTGTTTTAGCTACACATTTTTATTTACTACAATGTAACCCATGTTGCAAAAATTTTCTGTTTTCGGAAGAATGACATTGCTTAGGTGTAATCTTTGTTGTACTCATAAAACTATGTGTAAAAAGAACGATAAAATTCCAATCACTGAAAAGTTCTCAATGAGCGCAATCCAATTTCGCAATTCTCAATTTAAAGATATTGATACGGTTCAGATCCAGTGTATGTATTAGCATTCGTACGAGTCTTATATTCAGCCCTAAAAAGGCATGTGCTCCCAACAACCCTTACTTACACAACAGTCCGCAAACACGCGCGTGCCCAAGTTTTTCCTCTCCTGTCCCTCTTTCTTCAATGCCGCCTCCTTTCTTCGTTCCGCTTTTTTCTCTCTCTCGCGCGCTCTCCGAGCTTTCGCAGACTCTATATATATATATACATCCTAGTGTGGCGGTAGCAGCTTTTTTTCATGCCTTTTGGCGCGGAGAGGATCGAAAAGGAAGATTCTTGCGATTCCTCGTCCATGGGCTTGATTAATGTTTTGTAAGCTTTATGATTTGCTTCGTCGATGATCAAGTTCTTTTTTTTCTATTCAAAGGGTTTTGGAGCTTTTGTATATTTTTTTCGGTTTTACGTGGAATGCGAGACAGATATTATTGCGTGGATTACTATGGGATATTATTTTTATGGTTTATCTTAGGTGGTATTTATTACGGTTAGTATTGAGAAATAACTGGATTTTGGGGATTTATAGTTTTTCATATGTCCATCACGCATAAGAAGTATAGGTACATATAGCAGTTTCTTGTAAATTAGATGGACGAAAATAGACGGACGTCCACAGTCATTGTAATAATTTACTCAATAAAAGTTATAATAAAAAGTTCTTGAAACCACTGAGTCTAAATATAATAGCGTAGAAGTATTGAGGATCAGAGTTTCATATACATATATATATATATACAGAGATTCATCTAACATAAGACTTATAATCCTTCATATCTTAAAAGTATCTACTTTGTGAGTTACACTCATTGAGGCTTTCGATAACTTTCGATAGCATTTCTAGACATTTCAACGAGTATATAAGAGATCTTTTCATAAGACTATTATTATTTGTTCTTTTTTCTATAACATAAAAATAGTATAAAGCGTATAAAATTCGATTTTTGTAATCATATATATAAACTTATATGTATATAATATATTCCAAGATAAGGAGAACAAAAGTGGTACCCATACGATTAGATTATCATTAGATAAAAAAATGTCTTCACAATAATCACAACAAAAATCATCCAGCCATTGTCTGCGCGCTTCCCCAAAGTAAAATTATACCTCTTATACCCGTAGAACCCAACAATCTCATTCCGGTGTTCAAATTTCTCTGAATATAATCCAACCCTCCATTGCCTGCACCATATGCATTTCGGCAATACAAAAAAAAAAAGAATCTTACCCAATACGTGCAACTCGTATAGGGTTCGGACGGGGGTTAACACCCTTTAATGCCTCGAAAAATAAGTCTCAAAATAAACGAGTGAGGGGTGCGACGACACGCTTGGCCGAGCGAGATCGAAGCGAGGCGCATGTATATATATAGGGAAAGGGCCCCGGTAACCGGAGAAATCGCACGCGACGACGACCTGCAGCCTGTATGTGTGCTACTCGCGCCCTGTCACTTTCCTCTCTCTTTCTCTGTCTCTCTCTCTCTCTTTTGAGCTTCCGTTGTGCGATCGACCGACCGTCGAGGGATGCGACCCATCGGGATATAAGCGTTTCCTGTTTCGCCGGCCGCTCGCTTGCGAGGCTTTTATGATTATTTCCACTGCTTGATGCCGAGTATATATAGCGCGATGAATTACTCGCAATTCTACTCGAATTTTTTCGTCTCTCATACTCATTTATGAGCTGCGAGATGCCAAATTTGCTGTTCATCGACGTTTCAATTTGAAGAGACGAATTTCTACTTTGATTACGGATTTCTTTTTATAGGATTTGGTGTAAAGAATTTTTTGGGACGAGAGTAATTTTTTTTTTATTCTCGAGATCCGAATAATTTTAATAATTTGATTTTAAAGATGGGATAGTTAATAACTATAGAGGTGGTATCTTTTTCTAACGTATAAAGATGAATTGTCGAAATTTGGTATTGAACGCATAAATGAAATTTTTTAAATTGATATATAAGAAACACTTAATTTAAGTATATCTTTATAAACCAGAATAGAAAACTTAGGAAATACACTCCAACCTGTTCGAAACCGCTGTCCATTGAAATGATAAAGTATATAATATTGTTTTTTGTAGAATTACGCGATACCTATAGACACAAATATAAATTTTAACAATATAAACGTATAGATTATATCAAATTGATCTCTTCCATATCCTCTAATAGGATTATAAGTTTACAAACTCAATTAGAGCTGAGAAAAAAACAAAAAATTAAATAAACATTTTATTAGAAAATTCGACTACACATGACCATGAATCATTCTAAACGTATTTTGAAAATATTTCCTCTAAGGAAAGAAATTCCGGTTCGAAAGTCAATCGTCAAGTACATAGCTGTTGATAATGCACAATCGAATTTTCCAACTTTTTCTCAGCTTAAAAAGGTCAAAATGCTCGAATCAACAATCGAGTGCACACGAGCGAACGCATATAGAATGAAATTATAAATCCATATAAAGATCCGCAAAGCTTTGGTACAAAATTCCCAGCCATATAAAAGATATCAAGCATTAATAGCTCCCTCCCAATCTAATCGGCTTTTAACCCCTCGCAGTCTCTCATTCGCGTCTCGCGCCACAGACTGCCACACACACACACACGCACATATACACGTATATACACTCGTACATTTCTACACCTTCGCGCTGCACGCGACATTGTGTTTATTCTCTCCTCGTTTTTCCCGGCACTAGGTACCTATATAACGCTCACTCTTTTTCTCTGGCGACGCACCCTCGGGGCTCTTTTTCATCTCTCGTCTCGTTCTCAACATCCACGCGGCTATGGCTTTAACTACTGCTATATATCTATACACATCCAGTCTCTCCCACTTTAACTCTCTCCACTTTATATCTTGGAGTCTCTCTCTCTCTCTCTGTCTCTGTGCACTGCATGTGCCACTCGAGCGAACCGGTAATTACGGGGGATAATGCCTTGGCTGCAGTGAATACACACACACATACACACATTCTCTCTTTGCACGCGCGTAGTTTCAAACTCCGGATTGATGAAGTTTTCGAAATTTTATGAGCTCGTCCTTTCTCTTCGTATACCCTTTTTTCTGCTTTGTTTTCGTCGCTGCTGTTATCCTTCGGCTTTTTCGTTTTTGTTGTACTTCGCGGGTACCTACTCTTTGCTCTTTCCCTTATCGCTTAAGAGAGATTTGGTTGGACATCAGGATTGAGGATAGAAGGTTTTTCAGTTGCGCGAGAAAGACGTTTTCTTTTTGTGAAAAAAAAGTGGTAAGTTTCGAAGGAGTTTGAGAAGGCTTACGTGCTATATTTTTATACTCAGTGCCGTTGTTAATTGTGTAAAAGAAGAAAGAATTAGTGGTAAAAATTGGAAAAAAAATTAATAATCGAACGATAGTTTTTTTTATTTATCGATACATTTACCTAGTCTATCTTATTCTACGTATAATTGTCCTATTCGCTCTTTTAAACAAACACCAGAAACATTTCTTTCTGTTAATTTATTGTATTCTTCGTATAAGTGTCCCAGTGACACATAGATTTCGCTCGAAGTTGATAATAGGCGGATTAGTTTCATTCACTTACTGCATTTCTAGAATACCGGCCTTAAAGTACAGCGAGACCTACATCAAGCACCAGTATACTGCATAAGACCATTTTGAAACTTGCACTTCTGCAAAGTGTACAACAACAACAACAACAAAACTATATCATCCTGTGCGTTAAACATTTAGATTGAAAAAGTTAGAGTTTCAAAGTTTACTATTGAAGCGAGTAATTTACTCGATTGATTTATAAATAGAATCTAATATAAAGAAGCTATATTCCAATATTATTAAAGCCTGGATTCGTCGGCTAAGCTCTTGGTTCATCTCTAAATCCTCCAACAATAACCAACTCTTCCCTCGCGATCTTCAAGCCAATATCCAGCAGCAGGAAGTCCAAAAAAAAGAAAGACGGCTTTTCCTAAAGAAATTCCTAATATTGCGGCTATATAGTCACGGGGAT
The DNA here is from genome assembly GCA_900490025.1 of Megastigmus dorsalis. NCBI lineage: Eukaryota > Metazoa > Arthropoda > Insecta > Hymenoptera > Megastigmidae > Megastigmus > Megastigmus dorsalis. The sequence goes on along the minus strand of UELU01137436.1, from coordinate 83,624 downwards.
AAAAATCTGAGGGGATAAATCACACGCACAGCTGCGAAGAAGATAAACCAATTCACATCGAGTGGAGCTCCGCTGACTAAAAAGACCAAGACAGACTCTGTTAAGCGAACTTAAAATAAATTATCAACGAAATTAGAACTATTTATACGTTGAAATTCAATTTATTGTAACGACATTGCGACAGTGAGTTAAGTAATATATTTCTTGACAATTTTTTAAGATTTAACGATTCATCACAGTTTAGAAAAATAAATAAATAAATTTCAGAATCTTCTTTCATTTCACGAAAGTTACAAAATAAACTAAATCATCACTAAATCGAAGATCGGTTAATCATATCATTTAAATAAACTTTCTTGCCTGCGTGAGTTTCTCCACAGCTTTTCTCTATACCTATCCCCCCCCAAAAAAAAAAAAAATATGACGAAGAGCAAAAAGAAAAAAAAAGCGTATACAGTGACCGCGTGCGTGTATATACATATATATATAAGTCTGCGTACAGTGACGAGACTCAGATATCCCACGGGAATACTTAGGTATATATTATAGAGGCTCGTAAGGATACTCGGCCAGGATACGCCCCTGTGTGGTATGGCCCGTGTGCACACGCTCGCGCAATCAATAAAGTTCGTATACACACGCGCGAAAGAGCGAGAGAGAGGAAAGAAGGGTATATAATACACAGGGAGAAAAAGAGCGGATCGGAGACGACGACATTCGCCCGCGTGTCTTTACGCACGTTTGTACTACGATTTTTTTATGTCCTTCGGCTTTCCCGGTGGAATGTACTCTCGCATGTACAGAAATTTTTTGATGGATCGACGTCCCCATTTTTTCCTCTCATTTTATGCGATGCGCAATTTTTTGCTCATCATTCTTTGGTTATTTGTTTCGATTGTTTTCTTTTTTATTTCGAGTAAAAGTTTGCGAGGGTAATTTTTCAAAGTCCGCAGAGGTCGGGATGTGTCCAAGTTTTAAATTATAGCTGCGAATGGGGGTTGCGGAGAGTCCTTGAAACGAAAGCTTAGATTTTCAAGGAACCAAGCTTAAACTCCTCGGAATTCGTGAATTGTGCAAGGACCAACCTACGCTCAATGTTTTTGTAAAATTGTTTTATATCGCAAAAGTTCACATATTTACAAAATTTTTAAAATTCTACATTGAATTAGAATTGTTGAATAATATATGAGTCACAGTTTATTTTTATATTCGTAATATAATTTGTAGATTTGTATACGTTACAAAACTTTTTGAAATCGCTCCAACTTCCAGAGCATAATACTTAAATATATGGTTATACACTTAAATATTTAGTGATTAAGTATTCATTAGTTTTAATTAAAAATTTTTTTCATTAGCGTTTACGATTCATAAACATTGTTTGCAAGACAGAAAACAAAGTTCTACTTGCTAAAGTGGAAACAATTCTATTTCAAGAAAAGAGTCTATTTAAATTTCATGACAAATGACATAATGACTAAACATAAAGTATTCTGGGAACGGGTACTTATATTCTAATATAATATTTTGACAATGAATTTCATGCCAGAAATACAAAAAATAAAAGATAATAGGTACCTAAATTTTCATTGCGAAATAGAAATGTTAAACCATTCATTACTATTTTCCATAATATCTATACTTGAACTTGCACAATATCAAAAGACATCATAAATGAATATGAACACACGTACGTTGACAAGGATTCAAAAATCAAGAAATATATTAACACTGAAACGTTTATTTAAACGTTCTAAAACTGAGGCTAAATCTAATAAATTAATCTAATAAAATTCAATGAATCGATTCGATGCTTTATACATAGATGTTTCAAAAGCCATATCTTTTTTGTAAATGTGTAAATGTCGCGCAGACATCAAGGAAAATATACTTTTCCCAAATTGCTCCATAAATTTAGCCTTTGTGCTTCCTCGAAGGAGTGTCGCGTGCGAATGATCGTGTGAAATATACTACATTCGCTAAACTTTTAATGAGCTTCCTACACGTTTCTATAAAGCATATCTGACGGGCTATGTTTCTCATGAGATAGTTAATATTGATATAGGTAATCTTATTATCTTGTTTTTCCGAATTCCATGATCATTTTTAATCACTTAATTATTCTTATTATTCACTGAAGGAAAAAGTATAATAAAGATTCATTAGTAAAATGTCATATTATCCTTTCAGGAACGAAAGAGAATACCTAACTCAGTTAACGAGTAAAATCGACTCTCAATCGAAAATTGGTTGCGAATTAGAAGGACAATTCTAACGACAACCTGTGCGCAGCTACCAACATTCGTCCACATTGCCTGATATACAAAGCAAAAGAATTAGCCAATCCAGCAGAAAAACGCGCGCGAATCAAATAAAAAACCGAGAGACGACAGCCAAAAGATCTAGATCCTCGCCCCCGCCTAGGTTGCGCGAAATAAGAGAGAGAGAGAGAGAGAGAGAGAAAATCGGTATTGGACTTCCCATTGGCCCGCGCACTCGCCACGAGAGCGATGAAAATATAACTGCAGCGCTCCGCGTACGCCACTGCGTTTTATTTATAAAGCGAATATCGCCCGCCTAAGCAGTTTGAAGGATGATGCACTCGTGGTCAGGTGGGATGCACCGCTGATGCCACACTTAACTCGCTTGGGAGAATTTCTTTGATAAGTTTCTCGGATCTGTGATCGTGGGAGACAGTATTGCCACGGGGAGGAGGATGGAGGAGCGTAGAAAAATTATGGGATTTGATGAACCTGTATTGCGTGATAATCCCGCATGAGGTTTTCGGTTGAAGTATGGGTTTTGATCGTTGAGCCGAATTATGGATGTGATTGCATATTATGGGATTAAAAATCCATATTGTTCTATTGCAGGTGAATCAATGCAATAAATAGATCATACAAAATGTGAATCATAATTATGTCGATCAATTTATTATCGTCAAAGAGCTTAGACTTTTATAACTAGAAAAGACCAAAAATCTTTTGCAACGATATAATTTAAAATTAAGTAAAGTGGTTTTGCTACATATGTAAAAAAAACTTTTTCATTAGTGTCGATATTAAAAATTTAAAAATGCATTTGATTGCTTTCCAATATTTTATATAATTATTTTATTATGTTTATTAATAGAGAACAGGTAAGCTTTCAGTTGAATAACAAACTAAATATGTTATCTAATCTGATGTGAATTCTCATAAAACGATAACCGATAGATAAGAACTGAAGACATTTAAAAATTCAACTGGTATTTTAAGACTTGGACAACGAAATCCGATGAATATAAGTATAAATTATTACTTATAAATGAATTCGTCTATACATTGATTCTATATATATATAAAGAATACCAGCTAATTTCATTGAACTTTCTAACCACCAACTACAGAATCACTTAGACACTGAAAAAGATCAACAAAAAAAGAGCAATAAATAAAAATAAATTTCAGCCGTCACCCAGTGAACCTGAGGCAAAAAGAATTGCGAGCGCTCCGTCGGAATTTATAAAAGTAGAACCCATCAATCAACCGGAAGAGCGAAAAAATCGACTTTCTTGAATGAAAGCGTGTAATCGGGGACCTTCGAGGGCTATTTTTAACTCAGAAGACACTCTTCGTTCGTGAGACTTCTCACTAAACAGTCTTAGAAACGTTCTCTGTTTTTCAATAAATCAAAAATAACAAGACTTAGCACGAATCCTCCCAAAAATCTGCATTATTGAAAATCGAACAAAATATAAACAAAAATAATCGTACTTATAAACATTTTTTTCGCAATTTAACTTGAGCAAAAAGCGATAATTATATTTCACGAATCTCCGTTAACTAACAGATCTATGCTACGCGGTCGCTTCTAAAAATCCAAATTCAGGCGTACTTCGCGTTAAAACTTAAAATAGCCAACTCGGCAGCTTTGAATTCGCCTATTTTTCTGTCGCACGCAATAACCAAAACAACCAGTGCACCAAAACTGGTATACCAACGTCATACCTCGAACCAATGAAAAAGAGAAAGAATAAAAAAGCATTCGCATCACATTCACAATATCACAAGATGTGCATTAGAGGTGACGATCTCGAGCCTATAGAGACACGAGAGAGTCGGCACTAGTCGCAATTCTATATTTAAAACGCTGCAGCAAAGCACGCGATCGTCAACGGTAGAAACGGTCGGTGCATTCGATGTGGCTATTATAACTCTGTACTGCACACAGAACACAGACACACAGGCACGCGCGCTCACACACGAACACGATATATACCTGGAGCCTGCGTATCGGCGGGTAATCATCTTCGCACAGGTTCTCGTCGACGGCCATCGGGGCAGCAGCTGCACGATCCCGGTAACCCCTCGGATGATGCGCGCGGCTGGCCTGCGGCAACGGCTAGACGACAACAGCGACGACGGCGGCTCTGTCGTCGGGGATCGCGATGTATACTCGCGGACGCGCCGAGCCATCTCAGCCATCGTGTTTTGCAATAGCGAAAGAGCAGAGACACGCGACCGGAGCGCCCGCAGCTTCTTACTCGCGTACCTTGCCGCGCGGGAAGACTTTGTATACCGCGGGACTTGGACGCGCCGTACGGGCTATTCGACCGATGGACTATAGCTATATACGAAGACACATTATTGGATTCGCGCGCGCGCGATTCGTCATGTGCTTTATTTATATAAAGTATGCACCGGAGGAACGAGAAGGAGAGGATCGTTGCGATCAGCCTCGAGCTCCTCTGCAGCGAGTCCACCTCTCGAGCTTTTTTCAAAAAATACACCTGATGTTTTGCTTGCTATATATCTAGGCTAGAACTTTACACTCGTTTTGGAGCTAGGCATAGCAGCAAGATTCGTTCGAAATTAATTTAGTATGTTGCGGGATACCTATAGGTACGTTCCTATAAGTTTATTTGCAGATGCTTTCAACTTTTATAATTAAAAAATAAATGTGATGCCAAGTTTTACTTTATATGCCCGTAATTATATTAAATACTTTAATTGTTTATTTGCAATAAAACGGAAAAAAGTACTGATGTTTATTTATATATTCGAAGCTACGTGTCAGTTTTGATGATAAATAAAATTCTAATAGATTATATTGATGGGAGTGCTCAAATGATCGTCAGAGAACTCATTATATAAATTTGAAATTATTTACAAATTATTTCCAAATTGCAACAATTCGCAGGAGACATAGAAAATCTTCCTAAGAGTTTTAAAGTACACAAAAGACACAATCGAGAACATTTTCTCAGTTTGCAGGAATCACTAGTTCACCCCCACCCACCCTCAAAGTCAGCACAAGAAACTACCATGAGATAACAACATGCTTATGTAGACATTCCCTAGAGACATACCTATGCTGCTCTTGACAGGTTTAAAAATCCTGGTAAGTATCATCCTAAGATGGAAAAAGTTCTATTACCTAGTTACTTATTGTGAAAAATAAACCTCCAATTGACAATCGCATTGAAGAAATATTTCAAAAATGATAAATAATATATTATGAATTAGTTATGTATATTCAAGTTATTAAAAATAATTTGCTCATTTAAAAAATATTAAAAAATCAAATATATATAGATATTAAAATTGAGAACCTTACAGTGTATAGGTTTTAATTACCAGTTAGTTGGTATGCCCGCACTGTACCGAGTTTAGGTCATCTCTCATCATGGTAGAATACTCTAATTTTCGACTTCCGTTAGGATGGATTCGAGTATTCTCAGATTATTGCTTTACCTATTGTTAAATATCGTTATAGGTATGTTATTATAAAGTTTCGATATTTTTCCGGTGAAATTCGACTAGCCAAAAGCGGACATACCGAAACTATAGAGACTTAAAATATGAAAATATGGATATCTTGCACTTACTTACATGTATGCAATTGAACCGTATAATCTTGCAATGAAATAAAATTCTATTTGCAATTACAGCCAAAGAAAACGCAATTTACAAAATGTTGCCGCGTAATTATTTACTGTCAAGCAGTTAAATTCTGCATAGTACAGTTGGTAGTCTTCAATCTGTTAAGTTGCATTGCTATAGAATATGTATATATATATATATATATATATATAGAAGCTCTGACGTTACTTCTTGGAAATTTGATCAACGCCGGTGCGGTATGATTTGCGGCATGCTAGGCGCGTTTTCCAGTTTCCTAAACATATAAGTTTACTTATATGCATCGTACGAAGACGTTGTATGGTTGTCAAAAGCTCATTTGCCAAGTAACGGCACAGGAGATCAGGATACCTAATCACAGAGTACATTTTTTTCTTTTGTAACTTCAGTCGGAAAATTAGTATCCGATCGAGCAAAATAAAACTGGCCTAAGCTTATTTGCGTTTGGAAATGCGATAAGCAGACTCGCGAACGGCAAGTTGCAAGAGCGATAACCAATACCTACATAAGTATAGTTTACTGCGACACTGCCCTTTGTTTTGAAATGCCGGCGTTTCAAGTTACTGAAGTCTGAAGCTTATGTAAAAGCGTTTGGAAACTGTGAGATTAATACCCAAGTAGTGCAATTTTTTGAAGGTGCTAAAACTTTTTACTCTTGTGTTGCTTTGTAGATATTTGTTAAAAATATTTTTCTTCGGTAGACTCCGTGGCACATGGCATGATGCTAATTTTGCCAATCTGATTCAGGTAATATTGCTAAATTTCGTATGACTTATTATTTGGTTTTCAAGGTTTATATGATTATAAATTCATTTGTGGAAATAATTACATATAGTTTTAATCTATAAATTTTAGACACTGAGAATTTTGATATCTTTAGAATTCCAAAAACGTAAAAAATTGATCATTATATTTATGTATTAGATTATAATCCTATTATAATCAAGTGATGCCACTGTATGACTCATAATTTTTCTTTATAACTTAATTATAAAACATTTCATATTTTTTAGAAGAATCATAACTATGACTAGTCAATTAGCCAAGATATAATTTAGTGATTATGTATAACAATTTTAGTTAAAAATGTTCATAAATTCATTGAAGATAATGGATCCAGCTGTGGAAAAGAAGGTTGTAAGTGACTGCTACCAAACATTTTAATTATTTGTAATAAGTAAAATATTTAGGACAAAATTAAATTTAATAGAGAATACTGTTTTAGAAATATGAATCTTTAATTCAAGATGCTTCAAAGGCATTTTTGTCTGGACAACTAAATAAAGCTTCATATGATTATAACAATGCTTTGTTATTGTCTACTGAATTAAAAATGGGTAAAATGATAACATGTGTACTTAAGTATATGATATGCCAATGTTTATTAGAGTCAAATAAATTTGAAGATCTAGCAGAAATTGTTATGATACTACAAACCCTAGACAAGGAACATAAAAGAAGATTTCCTGCAATTTATTGTTTACTAGCTAAAGCCCATTGTAAATTATATCGGTTAGAGCACGTAAAATAAAATATACTTTTTTTAATAATATACACATATTCAAAAATCACCATTCGTCATTCGAATCAAATATATTAAAATTGGTAATTTTTTTAGTTTCGATCAGGCATTAGATGCATTGAATGAAGCAGATTCACTTTTCAAGACAAATCCTTTATTAGAAACTTTTTACATACCTGGCACTAATATTTCAATTGAGCAGAATCAATACGAGGTAATTAATAAATCGTTAAATTTTTATATTAATAATTCGTTAAATTTTCGTATAGTTTTTAACTTGTTAATATTTTAGAAAAATTGGTTAAAGGTCAAGGAAGAATGTTCAACTTGGCATCCACCAGATGCTATCTGCAGCTTAGTTGATTGTAATTATATTTCAAAGCCTTATGTGACTCCAAACCGAAATATATTTAAAAGGTATATTAATTTAGCGTGTACTGTTTTTTAATATTATAATCTTACAAATAGAAACATAAAAATAATAGCAATATATTGCTGTATATTCAATTACTATATTATTTATTTATAGTGATCCAGCATTTAATGGAATGGTGATCATTCACTGTAATAATAAACAACGGCCTTGCTTATTAAAGTTTCATCAATATTGTTGGAAACATAAGAAAGACCTTATGTATCCACTACAAAAAATTTCAGATAAGGTAAATATAAACCCTAAAGTTGAATTTGACCTTCATTGTTTACTTTATATTTCCTTGGGTTACAGGAAATTGTAGGTAACACGTGTTTTACACCTAACTGTATGAATGATAGTGTTCCTTGCACAATATCTTACATTGAAATAATAGGGCAAAGTGGAGAAACAAAAGCACTTATCAAGGAATCAACTTCTGCTGCTTGGCAGCTCCACAAAAACTCATCAAATGGAGCTATTAAAAAGGTTTCTTTTCTAATATTTACTTCATATTTCTCCTAGTTTTCAATTTACTAATTAAAATAAAATTTTGACAAGTTATAGTTATAAGTAAATATGCATTATAATAATAGGTATTTTTAGGATTTTAATTAATGCTAATTATATAAAGAAAATCTTGTTTATAGGTGAAATTACAGACACCAAAGAAAATAGAGAACCCCACCATACCATCAAATCAACATAATCAAGTACTAGAAAGAAAAACTGTTAAACAAGTAATAAATTTTTTCTACTACTTTTATGATGTGCATATATTTACAATTACATCAACCAATTTTTAGGAAATCAATCGCTTTGATGGTTATGATGATGATCAGATATTAGCTATAAAAAATGAAACCTTAGATGTCGATTTCTCTCACGAGTCTCCGAACATAGCTGGAGAAAAAAGCTTTTTATTTTCGTATGTATCATTTTCTTATGTTATTCATATAAATATAAAAATATTAAATTTATTGTCTTATCTTGAACTAATTAATTTATTTATTTAGATTTTTTTACCATTACATTGAAAAGAATTTGGTAAGAGTGTGCGACGTGTATTCAAAGTTTGATGAAATTAATCAAGACTTAGCTTTAAAAGATTTAGGTACTAATAAATTTTTTTCTAACATTCTTTTTACATGCTTTTAACATGCATAATTATTTTTCTAGATATATTGTCGTTTTTATTGGAATCAAATAAAATAGAAGTACTAGATAATAAAATTCCTATACCAAATTCGTTGTTGAAATCGCAAGATACTGTAATTAAGAGTGAAAATACAAATGCAAAAGTATGTAAAGCTGACACTCCACAAGGTTTGTTTATTTTTTTTTATGTTTATTTTTTTATTATTATCTGTTTCTCAAATGTATATATGATACTTTTTTTATTTAAATTAGATGTAGAGGATGTCTATTATGAATTTATAAATGATGAGAATACTTATTATGATTTACCTGAAACGAATTCAAATCAGAATACTCAGTTATTAAAAAAGAAATCGCAAGATACTGCAATTAAGAGTGAAAATACAGATTCAAAAATGTTTAAATCTGACACTACACAAGGTTTTTTTATTTTTTCTCTTATTTTATTTTTATTAATATTTGTTCTTCAAATGTATATATGACACTTTTTTATTTTAGAATTAGATGTAGAAGATGTTTATTATGAATTAATACATGATGAGAATTCATATTATGATTTACCTGAACCGAATTCAAATAAGAATATTCAGGTATTAAAAAAGAATTATAAAATTATAATGCAATTATTTTGTTCAATAGATCTATGTGTAAAAAATCGATATTTTCAGAAATCCCAGACTTCCATGCTTAATGAAAATCCATATGAAAATGGTCAGCTAAATGGTAAGACAAATGCACCTCAAATAAACTTCAAATACGAAGCAGGAGCTGGTGATGCACCATCAAATATAAAATATCATATAGTCAAAAAACCACCACAGGCTGAGAATTTTGCTTGGCCTAATGAAGTAAATCCATTAAATGTAGGTGTGAAACATGTTTTACCTACTCAATTTTATGATAAGGAAATGGAGAAAATTGTAGCAGAAAACAAAAAATTGAAAGAATATGTAACTCAGTTGGAAATTGAACAAAAAAAAATGGTAGAAGAAAACCATGGATTAAAAAATCAATTAAGAGACAAAAACTTTATAATAGAATCATCTGCTAAAGAACAAGAGAACTTGAAACAAACTTGTGAAACTTTATATGAAACGATTGCAGAATTTCAAAAACGTTATGAAAGTATAAAGGAAGAGAATTTAAATCTGAAAGAAGAAATGATTACAATACTGAAAGAGGTAGAAGAAAAAGAAAATGTTAAAAATGATTCTAAAATCAATGGGCAAGAGTTCATGAAAACTTTCCAAAAAGAATATAAAATTTTAGAAGATTGCATTAATTCTGAATGGGAAAAAAAAAAAAATAAATTAGAGTAATTATTATGTGATTTTCAATTCTAATTAATCATTTACTTACTTTTCTTTTATTAAATATCATACTTTTTCAGAGAAAACTTGCAAACAGAAATTGAAACGAAAATGTCCTTACTTAATAAAAGCTTAAATTACCAATATTCTGGAAATAAACACTTAGTGAATGGGTAACTTTTCATTTTATTTATAATTATTTAAAAAATTACTTTAAATAACAGTAAATTATGTTTAGGCTTATAGACCAATGCACCTTTTCATTAGAAATAATTAACAAAATTAATAGTTGGATGGAGAAAGTTATGAACATCAAAAACCTTTTAGATAATTCCGAATGGATGGCTCGTTTGCGTATACTTCAAAAATCAATGGCAGATCATCAAGTAATTTACTTATACTTTTAATTACATAAAAATTAGAACTTAATTATTGCGATAAAAATGTCTAGTTTAGTATAGAATATAGTAAAACAAATTTCAATAAATAGAAATTTATTGATGCTTAAAAAATATTTTTAAAAATGTCCATGTATAATTTATAGTACATATTTAAACTACTATTATTTTTCAGAATGAATATTCTACACTCCTGAAAGAGTTGCACTCTGATTCAACAGAAAAGTTTAAGATGACGGATATCGGACTCAGTCTACCAAGCCTTCCGGGTCCACCACGTGAGAATCCTAGTGACTTGGTGGTAACTGCTTTTAATAGTTTCTACAATGTCCATTGTCACATAATACAGAATCTGGCGAAAGCATCACAACCATTGCCCATGCCTGCAACCTACCAAATGCCGGCCCAGTATAAACGGCAACCATACCAATACGGTGTTAACTATGCGATTGGAGCTCCCGGTATCAGATCACATCCCGTTAATTCTGTAGTGGGTGTTCCTCCCGTAATTTATCCTGTACCGGCGGCTGCACCACAAATGAACAGCATGTATGTGCCAATGATGCCTCAGGCACATGTGCAACAAAATCATGTACCAATTACTAATATAACCTTAGGTTGGTACAACCGCTACATGTACTTGATTACAGAACTAGTGTGGATATGTTTTATCTATTAACATTATATAAAAACATTACAAAAAATAGTACTATAAATTTTATTTAACACTTCTATAATTTGTTTTCCATAAAAATATTTTAGTTCCAGATTCGAAATCTACTCAAAATTCACAGTCTGCTATCAATAATACTGAAAATATATCAGTAAAATCAGAGAGTACCGTAATTAATAACCAAGTCATTAAAAAAGAACAAGCAGAAGAGTTGCGAAGTGATGATCAAAATAGTTCTAAAACTGAGGACAATCACATTGAAAATTTCCAGGACAGGATAGCACAAATGAAAAAAGCTTTCGAAGCAATAGCATTAAATGTCAAAGAAAAATCAGCTATAGACAGTCCTTCTGAAGATGAAACTACTGTTAAGCAGAAAAAAGATGATGCATTTGAAAAAGCCGAATGTACGGAAGAATTTCGTAATTCCTTAAAGTTTCCTGTAAAAGACGACTATCAATCTGATAGTAATACTGTTATAACTAATGGGTAAGTTTTGCGCATTTTTCTTATTTTAAAATTTTTTTATTTTTTTTTTTAGCAGAAACAATTTGAAGCATTGAACGTTTGCACTGCTCAAATAATTTAGTTTTAAAGTTCAATAAAAAAATTGACTCCAACATCTTCTTAAGACATTACTATTTTTAACACATAATATTTTTTTAAATGGTTTTTGTAACATTATTTTGTTATGACTTAGGGAAAATATTCGCAAATCAAGAAAAAAAATTGGAATGGAAGCTTTATTAAAAAAACTGTTGGCCAAATATCCTGGATATTTAGAGTAAATAATTCCATTTACTATAAACTATTATGTAATTTAATTATATATAACTATGAAACTCTTTCCAAATTTCTTCAGACTGGACTTGATAGAAATTATTATGGACATTCGCAAAAAGCACAACAATTCATTGACAGGAATTTCAGTAAATCAAATTTTCGAAGAGTCAGAAGAGTATTTTGCACAGATCCAACGTTTACGTATGTATTTATTTATTGTTTTATTTATTTTTTATATATTTTATTTATATGAGATATATTTTTAATATTTATAAAGGTGACTGACCCAGATTATAAGCATGATTATTGTTTATGATTATTTTGATTAAAATTTCATTTATGAACCATCATAAATCATTTTTTTCATTAGACTAAACATAACAACCACATTTGGAACAAATGTCATTGTTTTTTCAAGTACACTGTTATAATTTCAAGAAAAATAAAATAAATGATTTTTTTCTAAAAAGATATATATAGTACATTATTTTTTTCCTTATTAAAAATTTATTTTTGATACAGATTTATTACGATACTTTATGAATGACGGAAGCAAGCAGAAAGCAGATGACACATGCTATAATGAAACTCTAATTTCTCCTAAAACAACAGGTGTTTTTAATGATTTTATTATATTTCTATAAATAGTGGTATTGTGAATTCTAATTTAAATTACAATGAATAATTTTAATTAGTTGTAGGCTCTAACAAACAAAATCTGCAAAAAGAAATAGTTTCTCCTGCATCTTCCTGTAAGTTGTTTTTTTATAAAAATTAAAGACAAAACTTATAAGAAAGATATTTTGTCAAGAACTTGAAATCCAATAAATGCACCTTATCCATTGCAGGTAATTCTTTAAATAAATTAGGCGAAGGTTCTGCAAAGAAAAAGAAGGCATGGAATACGATTACTCAAGAAGAAATTAAATGGACTGCTTCTGGTGAAATTGAATGTTCAATATGCATGGCTTTAATAAAGAAGAGTAATTGTTATACTTTAAGTTGTCGCCACGCGTTTCACACGCAGGTAATTTTTTCTGACGTTTTTCAGATAAAGATATTAATATAGTTCATTTTTTACTTAATATTTTATCTTCTAGTGTATAAAACCGTGGCTGAAAAATGATCGTTCATGTCCTAATTGTCGGATCGCTATAACCGAAGATGATGATTTTCCACCTCTTCCAGCTTAGTTTAATTATTTATTTATCATTTTTTATAACTATTCTTTGTGAATTTTAATAAGAAAACTATAATTTTCTTAAATCTATATACTTGAATAGAGACTATTAAAAGGCTACAATAATTTTTTTTTCGTTTCATAAATGTTAATAAATAGGAATATGTGTAATGAGAAAAGAATTTTCTACAAAAAATAGGACCAAAAATTTTATGTACAGTTAAAATTTATTACACTTAATATGATGTTACACATTTAAAGAATTTTTATTTGTTGTGAAGATCAATCCCACCAAAAACTAATTGAAAAACTTGGTGTAAGTCCAACTACATGATGCCACCATTTCGGTGGTATGAATAACATATCACCAGGTTCTAAATAACACATGAAACCTTTTCCTTTTTGAAAATTTGGATATTTTTCATAATCAGGGTTATATGGATCTATTCGTGCTGTATTACATAACATTCGAGTTTCATATGGATATAAATTAGTACTGTCTTCTGGGCTGTATAAAATAATTCTTTTACATCCAAAAACCTATCAAAATTAATTTTTTTTTTAAACAAACTATGCTTTATTATAAAAACAATAGAATTGGTTACCTGACAGAGCAAGTTGTTTTTTGAATCATAATGTAGGGGGGAGATAGTTCCACCTGGACCAAACCAGGCATTAATATCTGGCAATTCTTCGTTATTTTCTAAGTCTGAGAAACTACAGTAATCTGGCACAGAAAAGTCCTTCTTTAATTCAGGGATCTAGTGATCATATTTTTATTAAATTAAAATAAATTACTAAATTCATTTATGTATTACTAAATTAATTTTCTTTCGAGATACTTGTACTACAAATAATTTATTTACTTGTTCAAAAAGTTGGTGTTGAGCCAAATACCCAACTTTATCATTTTTAGTAGCTATATGATTCTTTAAAAAATCTGAAAATGTTACTAGAGTTTGAGTCCAGTCGTCTTCTGTATATCGAGATCCAATTTCTATAGGTACAGTTCGATTACCAGCTATTCTTTGAAGATAATTTACATCTTGCCATGAATGTAAAGCTTGCCAGTGTTCTAGACAATCTAAATAAATATTTAAATATGTACTGATACAAAATTTAAATTAACTATCAATGCACATAAAATAATAATGAAACCTTTTAATATAGCTGGAACTTTTGGCTTAAAGATATCACAATAAAATTTTTCCATTGATGGCTTATTAAAATAAGCAATTGGTAAAAATCCAGAAAATATGGTTGTACATAAATGTTCTTTATTAATATTTATTTTCTTAACAGATTCTTTATTTGATTCTGCAACAAAAATATAGACAATTTTATAATCTTATTAATTGAAATTATTTTAAAAATACTTACTTAAAAAATGTTCATTTATATTTGTGGCAATTTCCGTTAACAAATTAGGTTTTTTAGGCAAAGGAGCTCCTAAAAGAATTCCCTTATCAATTTGCTGAATTATTTCCTTAAATTTTTCGACCTTAATATGATCATTTTCAAAATCTGATGAAATTTCTAATAAAATTGACTGTCAAGAAAAAATAATTTACTAATTTTTTATTTTAAAATTAGAAGTATATATAAAATTTACTTAAGTTACCTTTATAATACTGCATAATGTATAACAGTATCTATAATTTATTGGAACATCTTTCCAATATCCCGAGTTTAGCATTTCCCATGTTCGATCTAGACATGCCTCTGTAGTTAATAAATCAGATTCTATCCATTTTAAATTCATTTTTGGCCTTTTCTTATCTGGGGGCTTCCTAAAACGTACAACAATACTAAATTAGTCTGCCAAAAATAAATTAAAAATATTGCAAAAATTTTCTAAATTATTAAACAGTTTGTTTTAGATTATAAAATTTAAAGTGAGGAAACTTCTAGCACAATAAAACAGTAAAATATTTAAAGATAGTATCATTTGTTAAGAACTTTAAGAACTAGTTATTCACGTACTTATCGCATGTATAAAAATGATCTAATCTTGATAATATTTTATGTAAGTGGAATTTTAATTCATTAGGGCCATATTCGTGTAGCTCTTCTCGCAGTAAGGTCCATGAAATAGTTTTTGCTATAATTTCTGTTGACATTTGGTCTGAAATTATAAAGATTGCTGTATGAAATGGTTTTATTTAAATTACTGTTACTACAGCCTTGGCATAAAATTACTTAATTACTTTATAATATAAATATGCTTCGAGGGTAAGTAACACTGTTGAGATATGGCCACTGAACAATTGTATGATTTGCAAGGTAGTACAAGATCTTTCCGGAAAGAGAGAAGGTTTTAACTCTGCAAAAACTTTCAACAAAAACAATTTTTGCATTTAAAAGAAACAAACAGTTAAAGAATAAAACCACTAAACATATTGGTACACAAGTTCCAGGACCATTACACAATATTAAATCTGGTTTTTCTCTCCAAATCAATGGAAATGACTGAATTATAGCAACAGATGTTGTTAGAACAGATGACAAATAAGATTGTCGAACTTCACGACTTCTGTAAATTGTAATAACTTTATAATCTTTTATATCTGTTTCTATTTCTTTAATTTTCTTTGAACTAATATCATCTGTTTGGGCTTGAATATATACTCTTGGAGTATATTTTTCATAGTTTAACTCTTGTACAATGCGTAAAATTTCTGTTGTATGTCCACCAGATCCAAGCACAATTAAAGTTTTAGCTGGTTTACTCCGTTCAGTTTTTATTGGCCTCTTACCATTTTCAAAAATTACTAGGTATGCTGCTCTTATTATAAAAACAATGGCAACTGGAAAAATAAGTACACATATCAATGGCAAAACCATGATGTTAAAACTTCAATTTTACCTGAAACAACAAATTAATTTTATTAATAGATTATATTAAACATTATACTAGGTGATTTCGTTGGTCCACTCTAATACTCTAAATAATGAACTATTTATATAAAGAAATTAACAGGTACTTATTTACATTTAATATGAAATTTAAATACTTATATTTACGAAAATTTACTATAATGTAAAATTGCAGTAGCTAACTAAGCAATAAATAACTTATTTTTGTTAAATTTAAAATCAGTCATTAAGTTAATTTTGTTTCAATTCAGTTTGGATGATAACAAAGAATTAAAAATATAAAAGGTAGTACAACAAATTTTTTATGGCATTATTTATATAAGCGTAAGTATATACCATATTTTCAAATAAATATGTTTAGAAACTTACTACACAAATACATAGTAAATAATTTGCATAGGATAAAAATGCATTAAAATAATGCGATATGAACTAGAAAATACCTAAACTATTTAATTTAAGTATACTTATACACAACACTTGTCTGTTCTGCAAAGTTTATATTACCTATCATTCATTTCTTGTAAAAGTTATGTTTGATTACAATTTTTTAACCTTTTACCTATAGTTTATTGGAGTCATTTCCGAACGTATGACAATAATGACGTATATGTATATGATGTGAAGTGAACTCCAAAATAACACGTGTTTGAATACATCGCATGCGTTCTAAAAAATGGAGTTTCGCGCTTTTTAATTAAAATTGCGTATTCGTAAATTTTGTAACAAAGAAAAAGAAACCATTAGTAAATTATGTTGATTTGAAAGTTCTTAATAATTTTGCCAAATGTACTAGAAAATACATTGATGCAATATATGAAATATTTATACTAAATAAGTAATGCTATACTGTACAATTATATTAATAAACATGAGCTAAGGTTAAATATACATTATAAAAATTAATAATTCAATGTATAAGTACTGCCGAGAAATCATCAAATTATTTTTTGAAATATACGTAAAGTTGCTAAATGATCTATACTCCCATACATATACTTATATTATACGTCCCTCGAATCGTCTCGGACCTAGTATTCTAGAAGCTTCGAAATTTCATGACATCGCAGGGGTGTGAGTGCGCGTCTGCGCGAAACAAAAGTTGCGAGAGAGTCAGAGAACACTCTAGTCCGTGCTTCAGAAGGAAATACAAGCCAAACAGACGACTTCAGGGTGATCGCGTTGCACGTTTACGCTTAGTGAATCTCTTCTCTTACTACTTACAACCTCTTAGGCTTCTCGAGCTTTCCAAAAATTGTACGACTATCTGCCGCCGGCATTAATACGTACAAAGTTTGACAACGAAGGGTTTTTTGTAGATTGTTCGCGAAGGTTTAACGAAACCAGCGAACGTTTTTTATGCAAGATTGTTTTTTTTCGTTTTTATAGATACTTTGAACCTCGTGGCAAGTTATGGATCAGGTGAGTAAAAAAATGATTTCAACGATTCATCAAGCGAAATGAGCAATTGTATCGAGGCACATTGTATTTTTCGATGCTTTGGTATATCGCATTGAAATGTTGAAATTTTGAAATTATACTTTACTTATTTCGGTCTTATATTTCTGATCAGTCATTTTATCCTATCATATATTAGAACTGTAAATCATTTTATCCTTTTTTGTGCAGTCCTTTTTTCTTAGTGTGCTACAATTTTTTTAATTTATTGAAACAAGTATTTGATGGAAGCCTATAAGAACTGCTAAGTCATAAGATTCTTAAAGCTTTATATTTTTTTTACCGTAAAATAACTTTAAATTATTTGCATCTTCTTGGTCCTGCTTCATAAATAATTGCATTCATGCATTTCAATAATTAAAAATGGGGGCTTATTTGGACGTGATTAAATTTTAAAGTTTTAGTTTTGATACACTAATGCAAAATTTTTTATTTGAAATTCCATCAAATAAAAATCAAGTAAAAATTAAGTTTTATCATTTAGAAAATATTTTGAATTCACATTCTGTGATAATAATTTACCAAATCATGAATTTTTCAAATCCTGAATTATTAAATTAGTAAAAAAAAAATAATTACAACCAAGAATAAATTACTTGTATGATTTGATTTATTGGATTTATTCTTTGACCTATCCAAAATTAGAAAGAAAAATAAAAAATTAATATTTTGTATTATTTATTATTAGAAATAAAATGTAAAAATTAATTTATTAAAAATTTAATTGTTTCTATAGATTATAGATCATCATATAATTATGATAAGAGATTTTGATTAATTTATGTCATTTTATTCAAGGTATCCATTCTAAAGGACAAAGGAAACAAGGCCTTACAAGAAGACAAATTCCAAGATGCAATTAAATTTTACTCACAGGCTATAGAATTAGACCCAAATAATCATGTATTATACAGCAATCGTTCAGCTGCTTATGCAAAAGCAGGCAAATATCAGGATGCTCTTGTAGACGCAGAGAAAACGGTGTCAATAAAGTCTGATTGGGCAAAAGGATATTCAAGGAAAGGCAGTGCTCTAGCATATTTAGGACGATTAAATGAATCCATTGAAGCTTATGAAAAGGGTCTATTATTAGATCCTACTAATCAGCAGCTGAAAACAAGTTTGGATGAAGTAAGATCTCAACAGATGAGTGCCAATTTCCCAAATCCATTCAGTGGACCAGATGTCTTTATGAAGCTGAGGAATGATCCCAGAACTAAAGACTATCTAGATGATCCTGAATATTTGAAACTTTTAAATGATTTGCGTAGCAATCCTAAATTTTTAGGTAATAATGAGAATTTTATTTGATTTATATACAATTTTTTTCTTATTTTAGTAAATTAATTACAAAAAGTCATTCGAAAAAGTTTATTTAAAACTTATTTGAAATTTCAGTATAAAGCTATTATGAAATACTTTATTTTTTAATTTTAGGTCCTAAACTTCAAGACCCAAGAGTTCTGACAACTCTCAGTGTACTTCTGGGATTGAATGATTCTATGGATGAAAGTATGGATGTTGACCCACCCAAATATGAGGAAAAAACACAGAAAAAAGCTGAAGAACCAAAACCAAAACCCAAGGAAGAACAGAATCTTTCAGCAGAAAAGAAACAAGCTTTGGAAGAAAAAAATTTGGGCAACATAGCATATAAGAAGAAGAACTTTGAAGAGGCACTAACACATTACAACAAAGCAGTTGAAGTAGATCCAACAGAAATCACATACTATCTAAACATAGCCGCAGTTTATTTTGAACAGAAAGAGTACGAAAAATGTATCGCGCAATGCGAAAAGGCTATTGATATCGGTCGAGAAAACAGAGCCGACTTCAAATTAATAGCAAAGGCATTCACAAGAATAGGTCATTCCCATAAAAAAATGAATAATTGGAAACAAGCTAAAGTATATTTTGAAAAGTCTATGTCTGAGCACAGAACGCCGGAAATTAAAACTTTGCTGTCCGAAATAGAGAAAAAAATCAAGGAAGAGGAAAGAAAAGCGTACATTGATCCTGAGAAAGCAGAACAAGAAAAAGAATTAGGAAACGAAAAATTCAAGGAAGGTGATTATGCATCAGCCGTCAAACATTATTCAGAGGCCATTTTAAGAAATCCAGATGACCCCAAATATTACAGTAACAGAGCGGCGTGTTATACGAAACTAGCAGCATTCGATTTAGGTTTAAAGGACTGTGAAAAATGCGTAGAAATAGATCCCAAATTTATTAAGGGCTGGATTAGAAAAGGAAAGATTCTTCAGGGCATGCAACAACAAGGAAAAGCGATATCTGCTTATCAGAAAGCTTTAGATTTAGATCCTACCAATGCAGAAGCTCTAGAAGGATACAGATCGTGTTCCGTCGCTGCTAGTTCGAATCCTGAAGAGGTGAGAAAGCGTGCAATGGCAGACCCAGAGGTGCAAAGCATTTTAAGAGACCCTGCCATGCGGCTCATCTTAGAACAAATGCAAAACGACCCTAAAGCCTTACAAGAGTAAGTATATCTTCATTTTATTTTAGCTACTAGTTTTTTAGTAATATAAATATCTACTGTTAAAAAATTTCGATTAAAAATGATTATTTAAGAACAGTTTTTACAAAAACATTATGAATGATTAATTTAATTTTATTTATTTTTTCAATGAACAATAAAATCAATTATATAAAAGCGATTTAAAATCAGAATGACTTCCAATTGCTATAATGTTAAATCTATTACATTTTTAAATAATAACAGGCTAATATATTAATATTTTGATATTTTGATTACAGCCATCTAAAAAACCCAGATATAGCAGCAAAGCTTCAAAAGCTTTTGGAATCAGGACTAATAGCCATACATTGATCAAGTTAACATTAATGAAAATCATTTTTATATACATATAGATAGCTCCAGCGAAAAAGCTTTTACCATTAAGTTCCTTCCGTGCAAAGGTCAACTCGAAGTATCTTCTATTTCATTGTTGCTGCCATCGTTGTGTATCGACTTTTTACATAAGGTATTTTTACAAGTCTTTGTCACTAATTACCTACAAGTGTATCTTGTTCTACTACATCGCCATTCTATACACAAAGGAAAATACAACAAAAGTACTACAAAGTGAAAATACTAAAAATGTGTTCAGTTTAATTCTATATTTATAAAAAATTATAAATTGTAAAATCAGGCAGTAAATAATTTAACTAATTATAAAACACCAATATTTTTCGTTTCCAAAGAATCAGAATAATTGTTTCTTTAAAGTTAACAATGTTATTTTAATATCTTAAAAACTTTTATTTATAAAAGCAAATCTCGTTATTCATGCGTCAAAGCTCGACCTTTCCCTGTCCACTGCTCCTTTAAATTTACTTTTAAGCCTAAATCTCTTAAAGCAGCTTTGATGTCGTTCTCCAAATTCTCTCCATGAACTTTAAGCGCATTATTTAGAAGTTCTTCAATGTTGTAAGCAATGAACTCTCTCGACTCATGCTGATTACGGACTGACATATTTCGGACAGCCCAACAGGTTTGCTGTATAACATTGGAACTGTTTGGATAAGCTTTAATTGCATCAATAATAATCGGTACTGCTCCACAGTCATATAAAACACCAGCATTTGAAGGACTTTTCAACGTCAATGCTGATATGCAAGCAAGACCTGCTGTAACTACAGCTTCTGAACTCTGTAAATAAATTAGAACTGTATGAAAAAATAAGAAAAAGTAATAAATAGGAATTTGTTCTAAATAATCTCATCTTTTAACTAATAATTTCATTTGTAGCATCATAGTAGTAATTTTCATTTATTAAAATTATTTTTTATAAAAAAATAAATACATACCCTTAATCTGCTTATAGCATAAATTATCAATGGAGCAATTCCAGAAGTAATAATATGAGCTTTTACATCGTCATTACCAGCTAAGTTTTTAAGTAACTTTAGTGCTTGCCAATTAATCTTTTCTACTTCAGGATAGTTTGTAAAAACATCTAATATAAATTGTAGGCCACCAGCATCATCGAATTCTTGACAAAATTCGTTTCTCACAATCAAGGATGCTGAAGTTAACATTATTTCCCCCACTATTACTTTATCAGTCTTATAGGCTGCAAAATTAATATAGAAAAGTTTCAATATTAATTATAATTTGTCAAACTATTTAAGTATTAACAAGTATTTTTTAGTGAAAAAAATTTAAATGTTTTTATTACATTTTTAATTACTATAAATATAAAATTGAATTGGGGTTTATTTCGTAAATAGCTAAATTATGTAATATGTAACTTAAGTATAAAAATTATAAAATGCAGCTTACTTGATAATAATTCTGTAAGTGTGTGCAATGTTTGTCGGGCAATGGCAGCAGCATGTTCATGTGCTTTCCCATATTCATGTCTTACATCATCGTCTAGTGTTAAAGCTCTTAATACAACACAGACTTCTTTAACAACTGAAACACTTGCATCTTTTTCGTTTAATATTGACTTTAAGTTATCCAAAATTCCTGCATTAAAGATTTTTTGTCTATTCATTTCATGTTTGATACAACATTCTCGAATCCATTTTAAAATTAGTTGTAATGTTTGTGAATCATTATGGTTATTATCTAACAGGCTACAAAAAAAAAGCATTAAAAATTATGAATCAAACCATGTTTTGTAAAAACAAAAGAAATAATAGAACCTCTTTAGAAGATTGACTCCAGTCTCATCCAACAGATCTGGATTTCCAGTCATCAAGACAGTGATTGTTTTTAAGGCTGTTCGTAGTAAAAGTGGTTCATTTTTACAGCTGGTTATTACCTCAAGCAGGGTAGAATACGCTCCATTTTTTCCTGCAAAAACTCTCCTAGCAATATCTTTTTCAAGTTCAGATTTTAGTTTATTGAGCAAAGGAGTTGCGTGCTCATGCTCTGCTGTTTTTGCACATTGTGAAAGTTTTTTAATACAACTAACAATATCATCTATATTGTCATTCAGAGATAAATCTTTGATGATATTTGACAAATCCACACCCTGAAATGATAATTTACATACTTAAATTTCAGTTAAACGTAAAAAAAAATTCTCCATAATACACCACACAATCATAGGATTCGAGATTTTTTTAAAAGTTTCATACTATTTTTGATAAATAAACAATAGATTAAATTGATGACCAGCAAAACCATTAATTTTTTTTTGCACTGTCTTTTTTAAAGAATCGGCATATATGAGACTAATTAAGAGCAGTTTAATAATGACAGATGAATAAAAATATCACCCTCACTTGTGCTTTAAACTGTTCAATAGCATCCTTAATTGCTTCCTCTGGTGACATTGAAAATTCTTCGATATTTTCTTTGACCACTTCATCGTACGTCTCTTGGGTTATCACACGAACCATGGCGAGTCTTGTGCCGAACTGGGTCTACCTGGAGCTCCAAAAATAAGCACCTGGTCAGAAGCAAAAAACAAAAGGGAGAAGATCCCCGCACTAAGAGAAGAGAAAAGGTATGCCACAACGCGTGGTGCGTGTTTTTAAATAAACTTAGGGCTTCATTGAATGGACGAGCACACGCGTGAGGACGTATCTGTCACACGCCGCATGGGACGGTAAGTAGTCTGCGCCTCTCCTGCGCTCGCGTATTTTCCTTATAGAGAAGTCAATGCCAGACTGCTTTCAATTTTCAGTGCCATTTGATCAAGCATCAAGATCGTATCACTATATCGTTACTTACTACCTATATAAGGTTATGCGGACAGCAAATCAGCAATGTATGTACATGTACTATACTATAGGTATAATGTGTAAGCTTTTTTTAGCGGAGGACTTTCTATCTCTCGCGCTTAAGTAAATGCATTAGGTAAGTATAGGTAGCTACTAAATATGAATCCCATTTTTGAAAAGTCGCAAACTGCACGTTAAAAAAGTGCATCACGATGCTCCTCTATTTACCTTTGTTTTTAGAAGAATGAGTCAATAGAACGTATTTAACGATGATTAACTAGTTTTTAAAACAAAGTTAGTTTTGTATATATAAATTATAAATTACTTACATATTAACATGAGAAAATATTCAAATTAGGTATAATCGAATTATAAGCGCAATAAAATTGTATGTTTCATAGGGGCGTTTTTTAATAACCTGAATAAACAGATTTTATTTATCAATTTTCCAAAAACAAATTATTTAATATTAAATCCCAATGCATATTTTAATAGATTTATAGGTATTATTATTTATTGGAATTTTAAATTACTTTTATAACAAGACCACAAAAACAGCAAGTGCTATAATCATCTTGTTTATGTTGCATAAACTTTTTTTTTAGCTAAGAAAATGTAGAAATCAGGCATTTTATAATTTAAATATAGAACACAAGCACAAGTTAATTTAAACTATATAGAAATTATATCCTACATATTACTTATTTTTTTAAATTGTTTTATACTTATTTATAAAGAATTTCATAACTAGTTATATCATTCTAAACAAGAACCATTTAATATTAATAAATTGTAAAGTATACATTAGACATTTATTTTAAGTAGAGTAATTTAGATGAAATCATTTAAAAAATAGGTAGGTAACTGCTAAATTATTTTTCTGAAGTAATTTTAAAATTCACTATTCTGCTTTAAAGTGGAAGTGTATCAACAGTAAAAGTTAACAGATATTAAAATAAACCAAAGAGCGTAATAATTTCTTTAATAAATTATAATTCTACAATTATAATTAGTTTATTATACCCAAACAAATTTTGAATCAAAATAACATTTTTTATATGGTTTACAATAAGAATTAAGAATTGCTTTTGGAAACTGGTTTTTTGATTAGGATAAATTAATATATTTACGATTGATGTTTTATAAAAAATTATTATTTCAATAAATATTAAAATATGTTATAAATCTCTAAAACGAGAATATGGAAATAATTGTACTTCAGCACAGTTTTTTGTAAACAGATGTTGGTGTTTTATTATTTTGTAACTGTAATATACATTCACAAAATAAAAAATTTAATATAGCCTTTGAGGCGCTCCCATCGATGACTTGATGTGTAGAGAACGAACATTTTGCCAATGCTTCTTGAGCAAAGATACAAGGAAGTTAATTGACAGATGGACATTTTGAACTAATTCATCTGGAGTCATTTCCACGTGTCCTACAGCTACAGATAGACACAGGACCTGTAAATGGAAGAAATTTTTTTATTTCATGTTTACAATATATAATTTCTGAAGACAATAGAACATTAAAATATAAAAATTACCTTCTTCATTTGGAATTTGATAGTAGCTTTAACTTCATCAATTTTTCCCACCATTGATTCCTGGTGAGAAAGAAGACCAGGGAATTTACCAGCTTTGTTTAAACCAGGACCCAATAGACGAGGAATTTGTTTAATCAATGATTCACTAGCCAGAAAAGCATCGTATTTCTTAGCTGCAATAAAATGGAAGATTCTTAATAAAATTTTGTAATGCATTAACATTTAAATAGTACAGCATACTACAAATGAGCAAAGGAGGTGATTCCCGCACGAGTCAGGTTTGCCGCCCAACCGAAGCGAGGGTGGCAGAGACAAACACGGGAATCATCTTTGCACACGTGAAGCGTATTTTATATTTCCTAACGGCGTGAAAGAAATTCTATTTTGCGCACGGAAATCAGAGCGTAAAGTAGAACTTTATTTGTTAAAATGTTATTTCTTTTATTATATTTGTCTCAACACGGATTGAGGTACAACATGATTGGCACATTGTCCACACCTAGTGAAGAATTTAATCTCCTTCCAATGACGACCTTCGCTACAAGACAATTCTGTAACGCAGGTGCTTTTAGGAAGGATAAACGTAATTGTTTTTCATTCATTATAATCTAAAAATATTAATTTGTACTAACCTAGTTTCTTAACAAGTTTCTTGTTCTTGTTCAACTTTTTCAAAGCTTCAGCATCCATGTAAGGAATATTGTTTGCTTTGGCTTCATCACAATGCTGCTGATCACCAAGAACACAGACTTGCATCTTAGGTCTAGGGATGTTCTTTAGCCTGAAAAAAAATTACATTATTTATTATTTTATATACAATGTGTGAATTCTTCATTAAATATTTATTCAATTGCTCAGTAATAAATGGTTTCAACATTTGTATTCTGTTAATACATGCAATATTTAACATCATTAGCCTTACTGATAAAATACCAATGTTATATAAAAAATTTTAATTGTACAAGCAACTGATATATTTAATAAAAGCCTGCCAATAAACATTGTTATCTGGCCTAAGATTACTTTCACTAAATTACTTATTTACATATACTTTTTAATGCTATAAAAATGATTACTTTTTATTTTACTTTTCATAAAACCAATTTAATTATATCATAATACAAAATTTAAATGTTAGTATTAAATTATCCAGCAAATTTTATAATTTGTTAACCATTCACTAATTCATTAATTCAAAAGTCAGAATTCAGTTAACATAAATAGGTAATGATGAAACCAAAAACATTCTTTATTGACCACTTTCATGGAAAAAATGCCTAGAGTAACTTACCACCAGGACCACCAGTGTGTGATCCTGTTATTAAAAAATTGTCGGTACAATACCTCCCCAATTTATTTAAGACCCTGGGTACAGGTC
Source organism: Megastigmus dorsalis (assembly GCA_900490025.1). NCBI lineage: Eukaryota > Metazoa > Arthropoda > Insecta > Hymenoptera > Megastigmidae > Megastigmus > Megastigmus dorsalis. Next base: position 57,326 of record UELU01137436.1, on the reverse strand, counting down.
CGCTAAGCAAAAGCTTAGCTCCCTGACATGCGGAGTAGCCCTGTTTGATATTTTCTCATATTTTCAAATATTTAAATTTTCTACAGATTCGGGTAAAAAAAAGAAACCAAAAAGAGCACTCCGAAGCAGGTAAAAACATACTTGACGGTGCCTGAGAAACGCTTGTCCTTTTGGGGATCATAATTCTTCAGACCAATTTGAAGTTCTACAGTCTCTAGAAACTTCCTCTTCTTTTCTTGTGCGCCAGTTATGGCACCATTGACACACTCGTAAAGCGTATCACGCGATACCTTCGAACTGAAAATAAAAAAAATAAAAAAATTAGTTGATATAAAAAATTATTAATAAAATCGAATTGAATTGATTTAAAACTGGTTTCAAGATCAAAAGTAAATAATCAGCGAGTTACGCGTGAATAAAATTCTTAACCTCTTCAGAACCACATGGTTGCCACATATAACTGAAATACCAAATTTTCGTAACAAACCGTTAATTAAATTCAGGACAAATATTTTAGTATAATAAATAAAAAAAATATTAAATCTTGAATGAATGGAAAACGAATAAAGCGATCACTAGAATGTATTTACCAAAAGAAAATGGAAAGTAGACCAATATGGAAACCCGGATGATAAAACAATAAAATAATTTTTATCCAGTATAAAAACTATTGTCAAAATAAGAATTATTTTGATTAGATAAAGTAATATTCATTATAACTATGATGCATTTTAATTCATGATTGAAAAGATATGCATGGATGAAATTATGTACTCACGTCATGGTTTAGTAGTGTGTCCGATCCGCTTGACGACTTATACCGGAAAGACTAGCAGTTGCCCGCGAGTTCGAATAAATATACGTAATGACGCCGACTACAGCGACAACGGTAAGCAACGGAAATAGCAACAGCGAGGCGCAGCGTCTGTAATCTGCAAGATTAAAAAATACTCTGATATATTTGATTATTAAATAAAATTTATTTATTTTAAAAGAATAACATAATAATATATGTTCCTTATGCAGAATAAAACAGCTTTAATAAATTCAGTATAAATAATTATGTTTGGATAATGCAATATTATATTTCGTTTGAGATTTATCAACGGTTGATCAAAAAAATAGATGATTATACAGCGCCAGTAGGTATCGATTGTTGGTTGCTAATGCTTTCAATTGCGCAAGCGCAACCGGTGTTTTTTCATATAAAAACTGGTGAAGAGTTCAGCTATATGTATAGCATATATATAGATATAATGTCTATAATAAAAACGAATATATAGATATGTATAATAGAAAATACTACACTTGTACAGATGCGAGAAAAGCCATGAGAACAGTACAACAATCGCGCGCGTCGCTCGCGTAAATAATTGCGGTTCCAGTGTTGCGTAGAATATTTATTTAAGTACGCTAAATTCTGCTAAGCAATCAATAAAAGAAACTCTAAACTTTTGTCGAAATAGTAAGTACAACAGTAAACCAAAATGTCGATAGGTGTTCCAATAAAAGTATTGCATGAAGCTGAGGGTCATATCATAACCTGTGAAACGAACACCAGCGAGGTCTATCGCGGTAAGCTCATAGAGGCAGAAGATAATATGAACTGTCAAATGCAAAATATTACAGTCACGTACAGAGACGGACGAGTTGCACAATTAGAGAATGTGTATATTCGTGGTTCAAAAATTAGGTTCCTTATACTACCAGATATGTTAAAAAATGCTCCGATGTTTAAAAGGCCTGGTGGGAAGGGCTCAGGAACTGCCGGTAGAGGGAAATCTGCTATTTTACGAGCACAAGGTGTGTTAAGAATTAAGATTTCATTAGTAAAGTAAATCAATTTGGTATATAAAAAAAGTGTTTTAAATCTGATTGAATTCTCATTGTAGCGAGAGGCAGAGGAAGAGGTCAAAATCAGCGGGGCAGAGGCACCGGTAGTGCTCCATGGCTTAATCAACAAAATCAGACAAATGCACCTCAATCTGGTCGAGGAAAAGGCTAATTCAACTAATAACAATACCTATCTGATAACGACCAAACAAGTGAAACAAAGTCTAATCATACGGATTATTCTTATACCTAATTCTAATAATAAAAGAAATCTGTCTTATCACATTATCTTTTTATATTTTAGTTTAATAGTATTTGGATAAATAAAGATAATTAAGTTTATTATATCATATTCTTGTTTTTTCTTATTTTATTCAATTAATAGTTTTTTAAATTAATTCTTTCATATACCTTATGAGTTTTATAATACCTATACTGTATAAGAGAAAATCAACTGTACTTTATCATTCTTTAGCATAGTTGAGCAAATTTGAGTACAAATAAACTTAAAAATTAAAATTAAAATCTTTAAACAATTATAATATGCACATGTTTTTAAATCTTATGAAAACAGTATTGAGCCTAGTATAGGTATCAGTCCTATGGTTTTCTTATATAGAAAAAGAATAAAGAGTACAAATATTTTGTTAAGCTATTATAATTACAAAAATTAAATTTAAAGCTTAATTTTAAATTTTAAAGCTTAGTTTTAAAGTATTCAATACTGAGATCATTCTTAAACATACGACATTTTAGACACCTTAAATTCTGGTGGGCAATAATTAACTGCTAATCAAAAATTTATTTAAAATCAAAATAAATTGGGCAGTATAAATGTATACAAGTTATTTTAAAACGTTTAATTTGTATATCACGCAATAATAATATACGAAACAAGTGTCATAATATGCAAATATGATGTTAAATAATAGAATCAGAACGGAGACTAGAGTATTTGCTCCAAAATGGACACGAATTCATGCGATTTTCTGAAAATCAATACTTTAAGATCCGTCAAGATTGACCTTTGCCGTGAAAAGTTGCACTATCTGTAAGTACAAAACATGTGCAACTGTGGTATTCAAAGCATAATTTCATACAGGTATACCAATGAAAGCGTGGAAAGCGTTGCGAGCAACGTGGAAAAAAAAGGCGCAAATTTTCAGTCTGCAGTTTGCGCAAGTCGCCCTCAGAAACGCTCCCCCACCTCACTTGCAACTCCCCACAAGCATATATATAACTAGATTAAAAATGCAGAGCGCATGCGCGGAACAACAAATCGCTACCCAATCTACCCATCCAAACTATATCCCGAGCTCTGTCTGTCTCTGTCGGGGAAACGGTGTCGAGGCTGCCCGCGACTTCTCGACGACGATATTCGTCTTTGCATTACGGGCGTTCGCGCTTAGACACTAGGTAATGGCAGGACGTGCACCGACGTAGCCTAGAACAGAAGAAAAACAAGAATTGTTCGCGCTTTTAGGTACAGTACAAGCACAGCTACACACACGCACAGATATATATATATTAATACATATATATTAATACATATATACATATATATATGTATATGTATATATATATGTGTGTATATATAATATAATATTAAAGATTAAGTTGATCAAAGCGAATGCGAATTATACCCACACATATACGTACGCGTCTATAGGCTAACATATATATATCGCATAGTTCGATCCTGCCTCGGCGTCATCCGCGAGTTTCCGCGAGCCTGCAGCGCCCGTGTAATTCTCTCTAGTAAGGGTGTCGAGTGACACTGTGCCGGCGGCGCCAATCTGACAACAAAGGTTTTCGCTTGAGACTCGTTTGAGCTAAAATACACGGCTTTGTACGCAAAGGGTTTGATCAAAAAGGTGTGCGGTGCGATTGCCGCCAAGTGAGAAAGAAGGAAAAGAAACAAAACGTGCTTGGTGTGTTAATATTATATATATATATATTCACCCACACATATATATATATATATGTATGTGTATTGCTACTTGGTTTGTATAGGTATAGGATCTAGTCGAGAAGAAGCTTGAGAGCGCGCGCGCGAATGAGCGAGAGAGGAATATAACTTTGGTCGTCACGCGAAAATACTCCTTCGGTTCTCGCGCCTTGCTTAACCAAGAAGCGCCAAAAGTTTTATTAAAGTTGTATAGATATTCAATGGATAGGTATATAGATATCTTGGGAGTAAATTACATGTACAATATTACGCTGAATCCGGAATGGTTGTTGATTCTCCATAGCTCTACGTGTCGCATTCTTTTTTTCTTTTGTTTTATGTGCAAGTAGGTATGAACTAGTTTGTGTACTGACAAAAAATCTAAGTACCTACTTAGGTACTTATTTGAGATTCGGTTGAGCTTGTTTCGGTTGGAGTAATCTATTGTTTATTATAAATAACAGAACTCGGTTATAAGAAAACTGCTAGTGATTAAATAAGTCCAATTTTCGTGTATTTAGTAACTGTAACAATTTTTTTCTATTTGTACTACATTTACTTTTATCTTTAATAACCTCAAAATGATTTAACTGCAGTGAGAAAAGATCAGATAAAAAAAAATTATTTTAAAACAATACTTGTTTAATTGTTTAATTTTTTTTTCAACATACTCTTTGTATGTATATTCTCTCAAAATCATAAAGTTGAAACGTTATCATTAAAGCTTACATTATATATAAATAATTCATTGAGTTTTGTATTTCAGGTTTGCTGTGATAGGAAAAGTTTTTAGAAGCTGTTACAACCAAAATTTGCTTACCATTTTGTCTTTGAAATAACGGTGCATAAAGTGTGTATACTTTTTTTACGTTTTTTACAACTAATGACTCCTTTGTATCTTATTTTAGAATTTTTATATTCCAGACATGTTATTTGTATTGTAAAAATGCAAATACTATTTGTCAAATCGGCAACATTTTGTATAAGAAGTTATTTTATTGATCGTCAGGTTTTAAAGATCATAAGCTGAACAAGGTAAATTTTAAACATGAAAATTTTAGTATAAATAAATATTGTTAAATTAATTTTATGGCAATTTTATATTTTATTTTAGAAGCATTTTAAAAAGTATTTTACTGGAGTAAATTTTTCAATCATCATGGCTGCAAAAAATAGGTAAAGACAAATTCTTTTTGTTCAATTATAATAGAACTTGAATTCCCAAATATTATTGCTCTGTATGTATATTAACAAATCATTATTATTTCAAGTTATAAAGCATAAAGAAAAATTGCTTTTGTCAAAAATTCTAGTATCCCTTCCATTTAATATCATTAAAAAATAAATATTTGTTAATCTTATTTTGCATGTTTTTAGTTTAACATGAATATTTCATTTAATATTCAGTAATTGTTCAAATATTTTTTTTTTATTTTTTAACCCTAATGCATTTTCATGCATATTATCTTCCGCTTTTTGAGTATTGTGTAGTTTGAAAATAATCTTTATTTTTTAATTCTTTAAAATACTGATAAACTCAATTCATGTACAATCAAAAGTACCTAGATTCCAAATGTTATTAATTTATCAAGAAATTAACAAATCAAAGTGTTGTATTTTATGTAATTACAAAAATCTTATCAAGATAAAGTCTAGAAAATCATTTGAACCCGAACTTTTTTCTTCATCAAGATCGGTGGATCTATATGACATGTATCAAGATGTTGGAAAGTTATGAAAATAGGAAAGTGTTGTGATTTTGAAGAGCGTGTAGAAAATATGCATGATAACAATTAAATCAGAGTGATATTTTAATTAGAAAATAAAGTATCATGGACATTGATACTTTGTTTCAGAAGGACTAAGGGAAAAAACTGGAAAGAAAGTAGTAATGATGATACAAGTGATGATGATGATCAAAGTTATACAACCAAAAAACTTCAAAATGTATCTTTTGTGAAACGTGAAAAAGAAAGAGAGATGAAGAAAACGAAAAAAGTGTTAAACAGGTTATGCGATAGTGAAGATGACAGTGACACAGAACAAACACGATCTCGGCCAATATCATCTTTACCAATTACAATTACTAAAAAATATTCCAAACCAAGTGTTTCTTCAGATTCTGATAGTTCAGATTCAAATGCAAATCACCCTGCTGATAGGCACTCAAAAATATCAAAAACAAATGTTATTTCTAAAAAGCAAAAAAACAAAAATGTAAACCGTTCATCAGAATCTGATGTAGAATATAAAGGTAGCACCAGTGGTAGGAAACGCAAGCTTAATTCTGAAGAAAAAAATAGTTCAAGTGTAAGTAGAAAAATTAAAGCAAATCAACATAACTCTGATACAAGTTCTAGCAGAGAATTTCAAAAACCTACAGCCAAAAAAAGAAAAAAATCATGGACAAGGCTTAGTAAGGAGCATATCAAAGACGATTATTCCATTCTAACCACTCCAAGTAAATCAGATGATGAAAATATACGAGTAGAAATGAAACAAGAAATTTCATTAAAACATCACATATTTGAAGAAATCGAAAAAATTAAAAATGTGATGACAAATTTAACAAGTGACTTGGATATTCAAAGCAATTACCTTCTCAAAAAGAAAGTAAGTGTTGTAAGTGATTCTAAGTTTATTGCGCATAAAATACTCAGGATATATGATGGTACCTATGAAAAAATTAAGGAAAATAAAAACAATTTTGCTAAAATGTATGAATCATGGCTTGATGCTTGTAGTAGTCATAAATCATCTGTACCTTCGAAAAATTTGTATTCTTCATTCTCTGATGAAATTGAAGAAAAACAAAATCTTACCACCAAAGAAAAAGTTCAGGGTAGACGAATAAGTTTAACTTCAAAATCATTACAGAAACATGGTAATTCAGATAGTTCTGATGATAAATCTGACTCATCTGAAGCAAATAAGGATATACAAAAAACACATTCTGGTTTGAAGAAAAAAATTAGTGACAATAGTAGTCATAAAAACTTATGCACATCAAATGAAGATGATTCAAATAATTTGAATGAAATCGAAGATAGTAAAGATGAAAAAACAAAGAATGCTACCTCTAAAGACAATAAATCAGATAATTCTGATGATAAATCTGACTCATCTGAAGCAAATAAGGATACACAAAAAACACACTCTGGTTTGAAGAAAAAAATTAGTGACAATAGTAGGCATAAAAACTTATCCAAATCGAATAAAGATGATGATTCAAATAATTTGGATAAAATCAAAGATAGTAAAGATGAAAAAACAAAGAATGCTACCTCTAAAGACAATAGTTCAGATAATTCTGAATTATTGTCTGAAAATGAAAATTCAGGTTCTGAAAAAAAAGTTGATTGTGGTGATAGACATAAAAACTTATCTACAAAATCTTCAAATGAAAATGATAATTCAGACAACTTAGTTAAAGAGAATAGTGATGAACCAAAGAAAATAAAACATGATGTTAAGCAAAAGGCTTTGACGAAAAGACTTGATATTGGTCAATGTGATAAACACAAAAGTTTATCTGAAAAATCTTCAAATGAAGATATAAATTCAGATAACTTAGATGAAGGTGAAGAAAATGATAATGGACAAAAGAAAATGGAACATAATAAAATGAAGACTGTGACTCGTAATCTTTCCATAGCTAGTAGTTCAAAAGATTCTGATTTACGAGATTCTGTAGGCAGTAACAAATCTGTTGCAAGAGAAGTTGACATATTAAGTCCAGAAAAAAATGATGAATCAATGTTTAGTGTATCCCAAACGGTAACCAACGTTCATGATGATGAACCACAGAAAAGTCCATGTGAAGAAAAAAATCATTCTGAACACTTGAATAAGAATGGTTCAATGGATCAAGTTTCGGATTGTGATAGTGATGAAATATTTTCTGGGGATGAAATTCGATCTAAAAGAAGCAACAAAAAATCAAGAACTACCGAAGAAAATGAATCTACGACTGACAAAAGTGAAGAATTGAAGAAGGATCTAAAAGAATCGAAGAATGACGGAAGAATGACATGTTCTTCCAACTCTGAAGATTTATTCGAAACCACTGCTTCTGAAATAGGTAATACACCCGTGAAATCTCCAATTTTGGGGTCTAAAAGTCGATCGCTTAAGAAATCTTTGTTAATAACGACTAAGCCAATAATTGATCCAGATCTCCGGAAGTCCTTAACGACTAAAGAAAATATAGAACCTAAGGCAACCGAAACCGACTCCGCGGCCGAAGATTCAGAACGTGAGGCTTTGAAGAGTTTGCTTCGTGATAGCGATTCCAATGACAGTACATCTCCTGAGAACAAAGAAAATGAATCTGATGCGGATTCAGAGGAAACGGTGGATAGATCTTGTCCTAGCAACAAGATTGCCAAGAAAAACGAAACGAACACAAAACCGCTGCTGAGAAAATCAAATAATTTGTTGAAAAAAAAAAAGAAATTAATAATACAGACTAAAAAACAAAATTCAATTTCTTCCGATAGCTCGTCGAACTCCGGTGAGGAAAGCAACCGAAAGAAGAGCTCTTCTTTGGAACACAGCGCCAAGTTACCGTCAAGTAGGCGCCGACAGCAAGCTTTCAACGTGCAGAAAAACCAACACTACAAAGCTGACAAGAAATTGCGTATGACGTGTCGAATTACGTTGGAACGGTTGTCGCAAAGTGTCCTTGAAAAGTACTCAAGAGCCTTGGAAAAATCCAAGAAAAATGTTGCAAATAAAAAGTTTAACAGGTATCCAGACTAACACTACGACGTTATGTGACAGAGACAGGTTTTTGTACTTTTTCTATATTTTTGAATGCCTAAGAGAGATTATACACAGATTATGTCATTGATTTTAATACATATTATTGTTAATCTCTCTCGTTCATTCAATTGGTAATTTTTTTATTTTATTTCTAATATTTCTTTGGTATATAGATTTGTTAATACTTTTTTGTAATATGCATCATGCAAATACTGTATAATCCACAAAATAATATGTAAGAAGAAGGTGATTAATTAAGCATTGAATAAGAAAATTTTATCATTATTGTGAATTGGAAAGACTAATATAATTTAAAATTTATCGTTGTAAACTTACTTTATTCGACGAAAAACGTAAATAAACTAATTGCATAAAACAACCCACAATTATTATTTCATTTTAAAAACATTTCAAAACCCTTTTCAGTATAACAAATTTAGATGGACTCGAGACAAAGAAAAAATCTCGAAAAACTTCGGACGCTGAGAAATCCTCGCCGACAGACAGCACCGAGACATCTAGTACGAAAGCGAAAAAGAAAAAATCAGTTAAAAATGATCTGGATGAGAAAAATGAATCCGTATCCGAAGTCGATAGTACAGATGAACTTGATAAAAGTGTTGAGAAGAAAATATTATCTGATAATGTTTCTATTGAGCAGGAATTAGTGATAGATGCTGAAAATAAAGCTAAAGAGGCTCTACTCGACAGTTTATCCAGTTCAAGTAATGGTAAGATATCACTGTTCCCTAGGACACATTTAAATTCTACTTCATTTAAATCACCTTTTCCAAAAAATTAAAATTTTGAGCATATTTATGTAGCTTTTAGTTTTAAATGTTAAAAATGATAAATATTTTTTTTAAGAACTTTTTTTTTAACTTACAGATATTTCTGAATATAAATCTATTTCTTTAATGTTTTAAATCAATATTTCCTATTTTACTATTTTTTAAGTAAGTTTAAATATTTAAAAATTATAATTTGTTACCTGAACTCTTATATTCATACATCATATTAAATATATATTCAATTCCTAGAAGACGAAGAAGCGATGGAAGTAGACGAAAATAATTGTAAAAAGTCCAAAAAATTAAAGGCAAAGAATGGTAAAGAGAATAATTGTGCTGACGAAGCATCAGATGTAAAAAGTGAAGATGATAAAGTTTCTTCAAGTGACGAAAATGATGAAAAAAAGGAAAGAGGTAAATGGAAAAATGACGAACTGCTCGCTTTTCAAATTACAGACACGGAATCGGAAAAAGAAAAGTTTAATAAATCTCAAGAAAAGAGAAAGGAAAAAGAGGAAAATGATAAAAAGTTAGTTAAGCTACCCAATTTACTAAATACTAACTATATTTAAAATAAATGATCACAATATTTTTTTATTACTATAGTTTAGATGGAGAAGTACTTTCTAATGAAAAAACACCTGTCAAAACTCCATCTAAGAAAAAGAAGTCACAACGTAAAATAAGAAGAATTTTAGATTCTGACTCGGATGCCGTAATTGATTCAAGCGACGAAGAATCAGTAGTTTCCGTTGACGCTTCCTATTCTGAAGAGGAAAAAGAAGAGAAAAAAGAAGAGAAAAAAAAGAAGAGAGGTAGAAAACGTCAAAAATCTTCTGATTCCGATTCCTCATCCAGTGACAAAAAGTAAGTAAATTAAATATTTTTCCAGACTCCATGCACAAAGTCTAACTTTGCGCACGCATATGTGTGCAAAATCGGCCTTTACGCATGTTGTAAGAAAATAGTACATTGCGAAACTAGTGCGCAAAGTAGGTGTTTCGCGCACGTGTTGCATTTACTATTTTTTACAAGTCAGTACGTAAAACTCGACCTAAAATGCCTGTTTAGCGTGCGTAAAGTATCCATTTTTTTACGAGTGCGTAAAGTGGTTACTTGGGTACTTTACGCCCGTTAAACAGGCATCTAAAGTCAAGTTTGACGCACTCAATTATAATAAATATTGTACGCAACATGTGCACTCAGGTTACCTCGACTAGTGTGGCTATCACCCTCCCGTCGCTCGGGCGGCAAACTTCCCCCTCGTCGAAATAATCTCCTTCACTCACTAATTGCGTAATATACTATTTTTGAACTAATTTAATTTAAAGATTGAAAATAATTTATTTTAAATCAGGCAAAAATCTAAAAGGAAACGGATTAAGAAAGTAGCAAGTGAGAGCGAAAGTGATGATCAAGATTCACCAGGTAAAGGAAGAAAAAATATTCGCAAACTTTTGAAAGATAAACATGTTGCCGATGACACAAAAAAAGCTGCGCAAGACGAAGAGCATCGTTTGAAACGTATCGCAGAACGTCAAAGACTGGTTAGTAAATATAATAGCTTTCGCGAATACTTCATTGAGTAAATAAATAAACGTTATCTGAGTGTCACTTAATAAACACTTTTTTAACTAATTAAATTATTTTTACATTTTCTCATATTGTAATGATTATCCATTCTCTGAGCAAAAGTTGCCAACGAATCACCTACTTTTTTAAAATTGACATATTTTCTTTATCAAGTTTTGATAATGGTTGATTTTCATAAACTATATCAATAACATCTTATTCTTTTTCAGTTCAATGAAATGTACGATGCCAGATTAGCTGGAGAAGCAAAAGTTGATAAGTTAGTCTTAGATTTTGATGAAGGAACGAAAAAAGAGCTGGTTGTTGTAAACGAACAACTCGTGAAGCGTTTGAAGCCTCATCAAGCTCAAGGTATTAAGTTTATGTGGGATGCGTGCTTTGAATCCTTAAACCAGATAAAAGAATCAGAAGGATCGGGTTGCATCCTAGCCCATTGTATGGGACTTGGTAAAACTTTTCAAGTCGTAACTTTAGCGCACACTTTGCTCACACACGAGGAAACGGGTGTAAAAACTGTGATGGTTGTATGTCCTTTAAGTACAGTATTAAATTGGGTAAATGAATTTAAGATATGGTTGAAACACGTCAAGAATGGCGATGATATTGAAATTTACGAATTAACGAAGTGAGTTTAAAAAAAAAAACAAGAAAATTAAACAATCTACTAAAGAGATTTTACTGATTTGTTTCTGTTCTGTGTTTCCAGAATGAAGAAAAACTTCGAAAGGAAGTACCAGTTAGAAAGTTGGCAGAAAACTGGAGGTGTCCTAATTATCGGTTATGAAATGTTCCGTAATCTAGTAAGTACTGGCAAGAAAATGAGGAAGGCAATGCAAGAGTCTATAATGAGGTCACTTGTTGATCCTGGAGCGGATCTAGTGGTTTGTGACGAAGGTCACTTGTTGAAAAATGAAGAGTCGGCTCTGAGCAAAGCCATGAAACTTGTAAAAACCATGAGGAGGGTTGTATTGACAGGAACACCCCTTCAAAATAATTTAAAAGAATGTAAGAGACAATAGGTTTAATATTTTAGCTAAAATTGTAATAATGAATTTGTTTTGTCGTTTAAGTGCAATAACTTTGTAATTGTTTGTATAATTTTAATATTACATTTTATCTCAGCTGCTAACTAAAGGGAATTAATTCAAAGTTACTTAAAATTTTATTTATATTTTACAGATCATTGCATGGTTCAGTTTGTTAAACCTAACCTACTCGGTACTAAAAAAGAGTTCCTAAACAGATTCGTCAATCCCATTACAAATGGTCAGTTTGAGGATTCTACCACGTATGATGTTAAGTTAATGAAAAAGAGAGCACACGTATTGCATAAGATGCTGGAAGGTAGTGTTCAGAGATTCGATTACTCTGTTCTTATGCCATTTTTGCCGCCAAAACAAGAATATGTCATATTTGTACGTTTGACTGAAATTCAAATCAAGATGTATCAATATTATCTAGATAATTTTGCAAGGTATATAAACTTTGATTTGTTTTAATCGACTCTTATGTTATTCAATAAAACTTTTAGTAAACCAAATTTTGTACCTGGAAGCACATTATTTATAAAAAACAGAAAGTGCCTCCAGTTCAATATTTATTTGTAAAAATTATTTAATAAAGTGCGAATCTGCAATATCGGTATATAATCTGCTTAAATTTTCAATCTTAATCATTTCTCATTTTTTTCATAAATGTAGACGATTTGGACAACGTAATGGATCTTTATTTGCCGATTTTCAAGAATTACAGCGTATTTGGACGCATCCTTACGTTTTGCGCCTAAATGCTGAGAAAGTTGAAAAAGCCAACGAAAAGAAACGTTTAGAAGCAAGTGATTCGGAAGGTTCTTTGAAAGATTTTATCGATGACGATAGCGAATCGGATACGAGTGTAAGTAGCAGTCCTGAATCTGATAATAGTGATGTCCAATGCATTGATTCCGATGGCAAGAAGCCAATGCCCAAAATAACACGAAGTACGAGATTAAATCCAAAAGGTTTGTGCCCGTGTCAAGTTTTACACAAGATTAATTACTTTTATTGCAATCTAAATTTATTAAACTCCCTTTACAGAAGAACCTGAAGATGTAGTTCCTACTCCACAAGAAACTGCTGAAGAATCAGCATGGTGGTCAAAATTTGTTGAAGAAAAACACTTCGAAGATTTGCGCATCTCGACAAAGCTCATTTTACTTTTTGGTATTCTAAGGGAAAGCGAGCAAATTGGCGATAAAGTGTAATTTATTATTTATTTTATCTTTTTATATAAAAGTATAATTCAAAATTCTCAAATAATCTTGCATAAATCCAAAACAACTAGTCAACTTTTAAATGATTACAAGTACTTTTCTCTTTCTAGGCTTGTTTTCTCACAATCGCTGTATTCTTTAACTCTCATTGAACAATTTTTAAATTTAATTGATCAAGAAACTCAAAATGGTGTAGAATCTGAAGCTGAACACCTGGATAAGCACAGTGGTACTTGGTCCCTTGGATTAGATTACTTTAGATTAGATGGTTCGACTTCCGCTGAAAATCGTAGTGCCTGGTGCAAGATATTCAACAATCCCACCAACACTCGGGCTAGACTTTTTTTAATATCTACTAGAGCTGGTGGATTAGGTATAAATTTAACTGCAGCAAATCGTGTGATAATCTTTGATGCAAGTTGGAACCCATCTCATGATGTACAAAGTATATTCAGAATATATAGGTAATTATTAAGTCTCGTTTTACTTTTTTAAATTGTTTACAACTTGACATTTTTTATATTTTTCCATAACAGATTTGGGCAGAAGAAGCCATGCTATGTTTACCGTTTTCTTGCTGCTGGAACAATGGAAGAAAAGATCTACAATCGTCAAGTAACAAAATTATCACTATCTTGTCGAGTAGTAGACGAACAACAAATCGAACGACACTTCAGTAATAATGATCTAGCGGAATTGTATCAGTTCGAATCTTACGAGAATGCAACTACGGTATTATCTTTACCTAAAGATAGATTATTGGCTGAGATCTTTTTGAAGTACAAAGACGCTGTTTATACTTATCATGAGCATGACTCTTTGCTTGAAAATAAGGTAGTATTTAAATATTTTGTTTAATTTATTCAATTTTTTTTATTTACTACTTTCATCCCGTTTACTTTCATGGTACAGCAAGAAGAAGAATTAGACGAGGAAGAACGGAAGCTGGCTTGGCAAGAGTATGAAGACGAAAAACAAGGAAAACGTCAAATGATAAACATGGGTAACAATATGATGTTCAATCCATTGCCGAATTCATTCCCAGAATTAGAGAGTATCAAGTTGCTGATTCAAAAAGATGTAAATTTTATTTTTATTTAATATACTTGTTAAATGATTGAAAAATTATACGTATATATTTAAATTATTCTTATTTGTAGTATCCCAACTTGCCACCAGAACATTTGGAACAAGTGGCACGACAAGCTGTATTTGATATGTATCGTTTCGTGGATCAACAAGCCGTTAACCAGACTCTGAATCCTTTCGGAATTGGACAACAAATGCATGCTGCAAATATGCTTGTGCCTCCCGCAATGGTAAATCTTATCTGTATCATGCACAAAGCTAAAGTATTTATTTAACTTATATGAAAAGAAATTTCACCATATATGTTATTTTTTTTAGCAACAGCAACAACAATTCAATCAGCAAAGTCAATTGTTGAATATGCTGTCTCAGCCACAGATGAATTACCCAGCAGTTAATCACATGCCAGTTTATTCTGGCAGAGGAAGACCTCCCAAGCAGTTGTCAATGAATAATCCAATGCCAAACGTGAGACCAGTGCAACAGCCTATGCAGTTTCAGCAATCTCCGATGCAAGCCATGAATAAAAACGACGAAGTGGAGGTAATTTGTTGATTATGATACAAAATAACAAATCTTACCATTTTTACATCATCTTATAATTTTTTATTTTGAAAATGTTGCAGATTATTACAGAGCGGCAAGCAACGCCCCCTAACATTGACATAGCTTCCAATAGTAACAATATACAAGAAGAATGAATGTAAAGGAACTAAGCTAGCGCTAATTTTTTATTCGTATTAAAGTAAATATTATCTTTTGTAAATAGTAACTAAATTATGTAACTAGAAGTAGAATAAATTGTGTTTTGCTAAAGTTATAGTGGGAACTTTGTTATGTTAGTACAAAAAAGGATGTCAGTTACAGGTAATGTTTATCATATACAAAAAACGTCTAATGTTAATTAATATTTGTCGTAAACAAGCAAAGCTTGGATTCAAAGAAAAGTTGAAAAAATACATTTTGAATGCACAAAATTCAGCGAAAATGTATATACAAAAGATTTTTCTTTACTACATCAATTATCTACTTTTGATGTATATAGACAGTGACTTTTCAACTTTTCATGATGTAAAAAGAAATTTTTTTAATTTATAAAAGTCATAATTAGTAATTTAAAATTTTACAAAAATTACCTGACATCTAAGGGATTTTGGTTATTCGTGAAATGTCATTTTGTTAGTCCATAGTTAGACGAGTTTCATTATATTTTTCAAAGATACAACCATATGTGTATATATATGTACTTTTCACTTCAGAACATTGAAATATGTACAATTCGTGTATGGATTATTAGTTAAGAATCATGAAAAAATTCTTTAAAATTGTGTAAAACGAAAGAAAATGAAACAATAAACAATTTCTTTATTCATAATAATATTTGCTAAATATGTAATTTTCCTTAATTTACATAATTTTTCCTTTCATGAAAGATTTTAGTGTTTACTCAATAGAGCACTAAATTCTAAATAATACAATTATTTATAATTCAAAAGTTTATTTCTGCTATTGATTTAAAAGAAGTATTAAAAAATATATATAATAGACTTATGAAATGTAATTAATGTTTTTATATAACGTTTTTTGGTGGAGGTTTTTCATTAGATTTACTTTGCTGCAAAATCAAATTACAGAATAAAAAGAAAAGAAGATACAAAATTATTAAAAATTGAACCTGAAAATAAATCTAAATCAAAAATAAATCTAATAATTATAGTTTTAAAATATTTGTGACTGCCTGACGTTCCGTCGTTCCGTTGTTCGCAATCCACCGATCCGCGTGACGGCTTGATAAGTAATAAGTAAAAAATTTATCTTTTGTTGATAAAACAGTTAAAAGTGTTAGTCGGCAAAACACATAACCTATTATCTACTAACAGGTTTATTATGTATTCTAAAAAGAACATGAAGGTGATTTAGTCAAAAACTTGACATACAAAATAACAAGTATAGCTGCATAGGTGCATGCTTTTTACCTGTTGAAAAATAGTTAAGAAATGCTAAAAAATAAGAACTTTTTTCAATGAAGCTAGAGAATATTGTAGTACAAATATTATGTGGGAAATTCATTATCAACAAAAGTTTACTGTAAGTATAGATACCTGTACAATTTTGTATCTAATATAGAAAAACCAGTAATGAACACTGCCAGTACAATTATATTTTTATAAATATCAACCAAGCTCATAATATTACTAAAACTACAGTATAGAAAAATGTCATTGGAAATGTGAGATTCTACAATATGTCCAATAAGATTAATTCATCAAACTTAAGAGAAAGCTTTAAAACTTCTTATGTACAATGCATTGACAACACTGCTTCAGAATTGAATTGTATAACCTCTAAAATAAGTAATGATCTGCAAAAGCTCATTAATTATACTAAAAACCAACTAAGATCTGTAGCTGATGCTCAGGATACTGCTGATGAAGTTTTGAATCTAATCGAATGTTCAAAGGAAAGTATAAGCAGGGCTAAAATCAACTTTTTAACGACTTATGATTGCTGGATAAAAAATTATGTAAAAACTTCCTATGGTCAAAACAAGAAAAAATCTGATTTAGGGACTAAAGGCAAATTAAATGTTATTGAACTTGAAGATTCTAGTTCTTCAGATATAGAAATTGTTACTGAAATAAAGTATTTAAAATCACACAAGGAAAATGTTGATGATAAATGTCTATCTGATGAATCAGCTCATGGGGAATCAATGCATCAAGCATCATTTGAAAAAAAGAAAAACGGAAGTAAAGATTGTGTATCAGAAAACCGTAAAGATGAAGATATAGAAAATAGCATGTCACCACAAATATCTGAATGTCCTAATGCAGAAGAAAATAATAATGGATCATTATTAATGTCAGATACTGAGACAATACTTTCAATTAGTAATAACAAAAATTCAGATACAGGAAGACAAGAGTGCAACCCAGCAGTTGACTTAAATTTAAATTTTGTACCTGAAACTTCCAATGATCAAAATAAGTTTAATGAAAAAGGTGATTTTGGTGATAAATATAAGAATTCGCTAGGGACTTTACTTTTTGATTCTGATTCAGATGAGTTCTATGTTAAAAAATTGAAAGAAAGATTTCATAATTCAGAATCAAGTGATGATTCCCCTGAAATTAATTTTCAAAATACTAATTGCTCGTTTGATTTGAATGAAAACTATAATTATTTATTGGATAAGAAGTTACGTACAAAATGTTTTGTTCTATTGGAAAATATATCGAAGCAATTGCAGAATAAGCATAAGATTACTTCATTTGACTTGAAAAAGTCATTAGAAGATAAAAAATTCGAAAGGTAATTCTATTATGACTTATTATTTGTTTTTAATAATTTACTAAACTAGATTCCTTCATTTTTCATATTCCATCTGAATTTGTTATTTTCATGCAATAGTATCTTTTTACAAATAGCTTACAAAAGATTTAAAATTTAATTAATTTTATATGTGTAGATTAATCAATTTAAGTGCTCTTGAAAATAAGCAAAATAAAAGGCGCTTTGTCAGTTCTTCTGATAGTTCTTGCTCAGATACTACTGGTAGTTCATCAAAAACAAAATCCTCTCACAAGGAGAAAAGAAAAAATAAAAAATTTAAAGCTCTTTCCACAGACAGTGAAATTAGTAGTAGTTTTTATTCATCATCAGATGACAATAGGTCTGAATATAATTGTGATATACACAGGAATTATTCAGATATTTTCCAACCTAGCAAATACGTTTTTGAAGAGAATGAAGAAAAGTTAAAGCAGCAGTTACTACAAGGTAGAACTAACATTTTGAAATTCAAGTTTTTTAGTTGAGAACTTTATAAATTAATTTATTATTATTATTTTCAGATGAAAGTTCCGAAGATTATGATGCTGATGCTGATAATGATAATGATGATGATAGTGATAATGATGATGATAAGAGAAGCACAAGTGAAGATGAACACACAAAAAAAAGGAAAAGAATTATTGTTAGAAGTGATTCAGATTCTTCTAGTACAGTAGATGAAAGAAATGAGAAATCAATGTGGTTAGAGGATCATCTCTTACATTTCAAATTATCAGATTTAAAATGTAAAGAAAAAGAGAAAGATAATAAAAATTCTTCACTTATAATAGAAGAGTAAGTATTCAAATAAAAAAATTTTGTACTATCTTAATAAATAATAGAAATATTTATTCTTGAATTTTAATTTATTCAAGATTACCAAGCACAAGTGATAATATAGAATCCAGGAATACTAAAAAGAAAAAAAGACAAAGAAAAAATTTTCAAGAAAATTATACTTCTTCAAGTGATAATTCATCAAGTGATAATTCATCATCTGAGGATTGTCATATAGAAAAGAGAGATTCTCAGATATCTGGAAATAGCTGCATGATTACGTTAGTATTATATATAGCTTTCAAATTCTCATATTTTCACTACATTTTTATTTACAAACGTAATCTAATTCTATACATTTTTTTATAATCACTTGTTAGTGATGTACAACTATTAAACGGACACTTGAAGTCTGGTTCTAAGCCACCCGGACGTCGAAACATACGTAAATTATTGGAAGATCAGCAAATAACTGAAGATACTAAGCAAGCAGGCAAGACTGAAGAAAATCGGCTTCAACGTCTTACTGAGCGCAAACAAAAAGTATTTTTTTATTTTTAAATACTACATATTTTTAAAGAATTAAACATAAAATTATCTGTTTTTTTTCTTTAGCTAGCAGTATTATTTAATGGAGAAACTAGTAAAACAAATGAAAAGTTAATACTAGATTACAATACACAGACAAAAAAAGAACTTATTACGGTAGATGAAAATCTAGTTAAGTTTTTAAAGCCTCATCAAAAGGAAGGTGTCAGGTTTATGTGGGATTCGTGTTTTGAAACTGTAGACAGAGCTAAATACACAGAAGGTTCAGGATGCATTCTGGCACACTGTATGGGTCTTGGAAAAACTTTTCAAATTGTGACTCTAGTGCACACACTGCTAATACATAAAGGCATTGATGTTAATACTGTTATGGTTGTGTGTCCAATGAATACAGTACTTAATTGGGCTGACGAATTTGATATGTGGTTGAAAAATGTGCAAACTAAAATTAAAGTTTATGACTTGATACAGTAAGTTGTGTTATTTATCATTTTTAAACGAAATTTTTTAATCTTTTTAATACATAATCCGAAAATAAAAAAATTTTAATTATTACTTGAAAATTTAATTCATACTTATTTGTAGGTTAAAAAAGCCATCAAGTAGGCTTGCCCAACTTAAAAATTGGTATGACAATGGTGGAGTTTTAATCATCAGTTATGAAATGTTTCGTACTGTTACATCTCATGATAGGAAATTAAATTCTATCCAAGCAAAAAGAATGAGCTTTTATTTAATGAATCCTGGTGCTGATTTAGTAGTTTGTGATGAAGGGCATCTATTGAAAAATGAGCAATCTGTACTTGCTAATAAAATGCAAGAGATTAGAACAAAACGAAGAATTATATTAACGGGTACACCACTTCAAAACAACTTAATTGAATGTAAGACTAATTATCAAGTTTTTTTCATGCTTTTATGAAATTAAAATTTTAAAATATATTTTTCTTTTTTAGATCATTGTATGGTTCAATTCGTCAAACCAAATCTTCTTGGCACAAAAGAGGAATTTCATAATCGATTCAGTAATCCTATTACAAATGGTCAATTTGACAATTCTACACCTCGAGATGTCACGTTAATGAAACACAGGGCTCATGTATTGCATCGAATGTTGGAGGGTTCTGTTCAACGATGTGACTATGCAGTTCTAACGCCATTTCTTCCACCTAAGCAAGAATATGTTATTTTAATTCGGTTAAGCCAATTACAGATAGAGATGTACAAGTTCTATATTGAGAATATTCCCAAGTAAAGAATTATATTCACCTATTACACAGAAAAAATTTATAATTCTATAAAAAAATATATTTCTCACACTCTGATCGCAAAATACTATTTTCTCCTCCTATGTAGAGGGAGCGAAATAGCACTTTAAACATTGGTGGAAAGAATTTATTGATCATCATGGAACATAATTTTGCAAAGATCTTGACGATTAATTAAAAATTTTTTTCTGACGAATAATGAGCGAAGAGAGCTGAGATTAAGAGAAATTGAACCGTTTTGATTAGTCATATATATTAAAATATCACCTATAGAAATTTATTTCTATTAACATGTATTAGTCTGTAAGTCTCAAGCCTGAAGAGGAGAGTATACGTCTCTAAACCCTCGAAACGTCGAAAAATAAAAAATGTTTGCAAAATTAGATTTCATGATGATCAATAAATTCTTTCCACCAATGTTTAAAAATCAAAGGAACAATAAATTCATCAATTTATAAAATAGCACTTTCTCTGTCTAGGAAACAAAATAACTGTATGTTATATATGTATATATAGCATACAGTTATTTTGCTCTCTAGGGAAAAAAATTCTATTTTGCTCCCTCTACATAGAAGGAAAAAATAGCATTTGGTGCTCCTCGTATGAGAAAATTGTGTGTGCAACTATTAGGGAGCATAGGTGTTTGCTAACGAGTGCGTGTTTGACGGCCGAGCGTAACGCATATTTTGCTCCCTAGTTGCACAATGTACTATTATTGTATTATGTTTTACAGAAAGGATGTAAAGTTTAGTAAATCATTGTTTAAGAATTATAACGAAATAAAACAATTGGTTGCTCATCCTAAGACCATGCACCTAAAAGCACAAGCTAAGATACTTAAGCAACGGGAAAGTTTACGAGATTCGAGGAATAATGAAAACAACATAAATGATAAAAACGAAAATTCTAATGGTAATATAAATATGAACCTGAAAATGTAAAATATGGACATAGAAATTTCACTAAGATTTTAATATTAATTTACAGATCTATGGTGGTCCACTTTCGTCAAAGATAATCATTTAGAGGATATAACTATTTCATATAAATTAGTTCTTCTTTTTGGAATTTTAGAAAAATGCGAAAAAGAAGGTGATAAAATGTAAGAGAACAAAAAGGCATTTTAAGTTACAATTTCAATGATAATAGAAAGTAAAGTGAATGTACTTATGTTTTAGGCTTGTATTCTCACAATGTTTATATACACTTGATGTAATACAATTATTTTTAGAAAAATTCAATTCAGATACTGAAATGAATAAAACAAATAGTCTTTTTAACTTACAAGGAAAATGGAAGTTTAATATTGATTATTTTCGATTAGATGGAAGTGTTAACTCAAACAAACGAAACATAGCATGTAAAACCTTTAATGATTCAGCGAACAAGCGCGCGCGACTTTTTTTAATATCCACAAAGGCCGGAGGACTAGGAATAAATCTTACCGGGGCCAATCGAGTAATTGTATTTGACCCAAGCTGGAATCCGTCAAACGATGTGCAAAGTATTTTTCGAGTTTTCAGGCAAGTATTTGTTTAATAAATTTTTTTTTTCACATTTTATTGATATCTATTTTAACTACAGATTTGGACAGAAAAAACCATGCTATATTTATCGTTTTCTTTCTGCCGGAACAATGGAGGAAAAGATTTACAATCGACAAGTCACAAAATTGTCCTTGTCTCTTCGTGTGCTTGATGAGCAACAGATTGAGCGACATTATAGAGATTCCGATTTGTCAGAGTTGTATAAATTCGATCCACTTATCGGTGATGCTCCAACATTTCATTTGCCAAGAGATCGTGTTTTGGCTGATGTATTTTTGAAGTATCAAAATTATGTATATAATTTTTTCGAACATGATTCATTGCTAGAAAATAAGGTAAGTTTTAATGTAAAATACCTATCACAATCCGTTTAATTGTACTCCCGTTAATATATCTACTCGAAAATTTACATTATCATAAAAATATCGTTTAAAGTAATCTTTATAAAAAAACGAATTTTCAAGTAGTTGTAGTATAAATAAACACTATATAAAATACATTTTAGGAAGAGGAAGAACTGAATGAAAATGAACAAAAACAGGCATGGTTTGAGTACCAGCAGGAAAAACTTCAACAGCAGAACACTGGAAAAATAAATCAAAGGAAGCGCATAATTGACAAAAATTCAGAAAATAAATCAAATGGAAATAATATAGTTACGGACTATGTCTGCGAAGATGAAATGGTGCCAATACCTGATAATAGTCCAAAGACAACTAAAAATCCGCTCACGTAACACCATTTAAAATCTAGATTAAGTGCTAATTTGCAGGGATGCGTAACAGAGTATTTTTATCTGATAACTCTGATCGTGACCAATTGGAAATGGATAAGTTATTACATACTTATACAGTATTAAAATATTTTTAAGAGTGAAAACAAATTGCGACGAGTGAATTGAAATCGGAGCTTAAAAAGATATTCTATTATTATGTATAAATTTTATTTCAACTTCCAATATTCTATTAAAGTATTTTTTAAACTACTCTTTATTTGCTGGAATCCCTGGGAGCCAGCCACATTAATGTTCTCTCCAAAATCAACACTGTGATCGTACAGCTCTTCCGCCAGAATTTTACTCCAATTAGGAATTTTAGACACATCGGAAAATGTAACCCACAAGGTATATCTGTATTGCAACGTACGCAATGTGTAGCCCATGATAGTAATGTCTCGAAGACGAGGCTCATCGCTACTCGGTTGACACGTGGGTTCCATTCCCGGCCTAGGATATTGGCTCAGAGCTCCTTTTCTCCAAATTACTGACTGTAAATGCCATCAACAGATGTTAAGATAGATTTATACAAGTTAAAAGAGAATATAATACGTGAACTGTTATTTCAGAATTAAATATTAAATTTAACATAATGTTGTCTGTGATAAGTAATTTATTATGCTTTGTAACATCGAAGTGTAAATAATAGTTTACAATTTTTAAAGTCTGATCATTTTTATAATTCATAATCAGTTACGTGATAATAGTGCTTGACAATGATTAATACGTTGCAATCGAGATGAGAAATTTTTTATTTCATTTCAAAAATTACAAACTAAAAGCATAAAACTGAATTAATTTTAAATACATACAAATACATGAATAAATTCCTTAAAAGCTATTTATTCTAAATTTAAGAATTCCCATATTTAATAGTGCAATTTGAATAAAATTAAATGCATACCTCACGTGCTATCGAAGCATTAATTAACGGTACTAAAGATGATCCCTCGCTGCAGAGGTCATCCTTGGATATTCCGCGTGAACACGTTAAAATTGGAATGCCTGCCAGTTCTGCTATCGTAGGAAATACATCCAACAATTCCACAGGTTCGAGAACGAGCTTCGCGTCGGGAGAATGCTTTTCATGCGCCGTGTTCTCGCCGCTTGCTTCAAACGTAACATTTGGTATCGAAACTAGCAGAGGTACGCGTAATGAAACTTCGAAGTTACTGTATTTCGCCCATTCGGCGTGTTCGCCCAAAGACCAACCTGAATATTTATGAGACAAATTTTACTAATTGAATTGACGAAATTTTTAGTGCTTATTTGTTACATAATAAACTTATTTTGTGTTCAACGTAAAAGTCACAACGTAAAAACGTAAAAGTGAGCGCGTAAACTTATATTGAATGCAAATATAACTTGGGATTTAGATGTTTATTTAACTAGATAAATGCGGATGATGAGAGTTTCTATGTAATTTTATATCACAGAACTAACGACGAACAAAGTTATAATGTTATTTATTTTTAAATCAATCGAATAGAAGAACGTATATATTATATTTTTTGTTTGTGTTCTGCGAGCAGATCTCTGCCTGATTGCATTATTGAAATTATTCTTACCATGATCAGATGTTAATACTACTACTGTTTTATTTCGTATTTTTAAAATTTCTAATTCATTCAGAAGTTCTCCTATAAGGTCATCGACGTATGTCACGGCTGCATAATAAGATTGGATTATTCTTTTGCCGAATTGTCCTGTAAATACATTTCCCAAATTTATATAAATGACATAAGTACTTTTAACTATGTTTCATGTTGTACAAGAAGTATTATAATAAGTTATGTTCTTGTATAATAAAATTTTCTATGATATGTAGGTAAATTAAAATAAATTTTGATAACAAAGGTATTTTGTGTTTTTACTTGGTATCTTTTGCCACGGGCACTGCAAACCCAATTTCTCGACGTCACTTCTCCGGCGAAGATCCGTCCAAGGATTGTAAGCGACGCTGCTTACATTATTTGGCCACTGGTAGTTATCCGGAAGATCGAATTTAGTAAGCGGATGAAATTCTGCAAAGATCATTAGTGTAATTAGAATTCAAAAGTTATTTAACATATTTTTCTTCCAATTTTTATACATCGATTTTTTTGTAATCGTATATTGAAATGAAAAGACTAATAATTAAAATGAAAGAGTAGAACAAAAAACTAAAATTACTCAAAAATCGTTTTGGATACTTCAATGGAATGTGAGGCTTCTGAAAGCCAATAGCCAAGAAGAAGGGCTCTCGAAGATCATCGTTCAAAAACTGTTTTGCTGCTTTTAGCGTTTCGATGTCCGGGAGCGTTTTATTTGGCATTGAAAATATGCGGACTGGACAGATCTAAATATAGAATATATCAGTAGTAATAGACAATCGTAATATACAAAATTGCCTACGAAACAATACAATATATAAAACAAAATTGCAATTGTTACAAAAAATTTCGAGTAATTAACTCTATATAATTACATTTATACACGGGTTTATGGAAAAACCCTTTATAAATTATAAAATAATAGTTTATGTGAATATTGTAATTAAAATTTTTCAATTAACTATCAGGAAAATAAAACGATTTTAAAGTTAATAATTTCATATAATTGATACTTACTCTACAATAAAACTATTTTTAAACAGAAACTTTATAAAGTCTGCTCTATATAAACGACGGAAATAAGACTCACGCGGATGCTTAATCAGTAAATTTAAAAACCTTACAATTTTTGGATCAATTAATTACGATTTTTACCTAATTTGTAACTAAAACATAAAATTAAGTGAAACTGGTTAATTTAATGTATCGATCTATTTTAATTTCCCCGGTCTATAAGTTAGTTTAGCTTCAACACAACGTAGAAATAATACATAATATAATGTTACGATGTTCTTTCTAGATCAACCTGTATATATTATTGAAGAATTAAGACACATAGAAATCTATGCACTCTACATAAAAAATATATAAACAAAAATATGAAAACGACCTCCCACAGTTCATTATGATTAACTTAAATAAAAATAAGTTATATAGGGTTGATCGTCTGCACCCAGTAAGAATAAATATGCATTCAACAACATAAAGTATACGATATACATATAAACAAAGTTACGAAAATATGATAAAGAGAAGATATCTATTTACAGAAAATAAATAATTTCCAATACAGAGAAGATTGGGAAGATGGCATGCAGTGCGATTGTTCTTCAGGCTAAGACAATCCATTGTTACACAAGAGAACATAGAAAAGTCCCCCGATCACACTTGCTGGTAAGTGCAAACAATATATATATTTACAAGCCTACAATTAGATACGTTCAACTGAGCACTACGTGAAGGGCAGCAGATGATTTTTTTACAAGGTTACTGGCTGTCTGAGCTGGGTTTCGCTCATCAGGGCAAACGGGTGCGTCTTTGTAGTGGTCCGTGCGCGGATGAAAGGGCGCGACGCTCCATGAATATGGACTGTCGTCACTGTGATTGCAGCTTGCACCTATCATGATATATATGTCACCAATAGTTTGAAAAGTTCAACAAACATGAGTTTTTCATGAATCATGTGGATCGTATAATATACGAAATCACCGACCTGGATGAAAAACCTTGCCGAAGGAGGCGGTCGTGTAACCGTTGTTCTTGAGATGCTGCGGCAGAGTAGTGAAATTGCCGGCTACGTGTCTCCAGTAGCTGTAAAAGTCGTAGAGGCCCAGTGTGTCTGGTCTTCGGCTCGTCAGAAGGGAGTTTCTACTGGGGGCGCAAAGCGCTTGCTATATCATAGGTGTGTAACGATATTATTTTTTTTTCTTACAATTCTTGTTTAAATATTCGCAAACCTGGGATAAAAATTTCCCGTTAAAAACGATTATTTCGAAACATAATGTGCACACTATGGGATGCTTTTCAGCAGAGAATAGTTTTTGTATACAATGGCTCATCAACATTTATTTAGCTATATTATACCTAATGTTAGAAGGGGAATAAATCTCTTCGATATTTACTCGTAAAATCAAAAACTACGCTAATAAATGTATATAAGATCACGTTATTCCGTGAGGTTCCGCGAAGGATCACCTGAGCATAAGCTTTGTCGAAAATAACGCTTTGTCGTGCGAGCCGATCTATGTTCGGTGTGTGCGCTCGAGGATCGTCGTAACATCCGAGGGCAGGTCGCAGATCGTCGACTATCACCATCAAGAAATTGCTTCTGTCGCTCGCGTCGACGATCGTCGAGGGTATCGCTGTTAGCATCAGCGCCGATAAACTGCACAAATGGAGCAGTAGCGTCTTTGATCTGTGCGCGAGGAGACCCATATGACTGCTGGGCATCATCCCTGTATTTTATTTAGAAACGATTTTTTTTCTTAGTTTATAATTGTATAAGCAACTTTATTTTAGGCATTTAACCAAAACCTGAAGTTTAAATTGTGACCAATTTATAATTATAATTATACTTAGAAACATTTAAACACGAAAAATTAGAATATTTATTTTTTAAGTAAACAATTTATTATCGTATACAAGTATTTAAAGTTACGTTAAATATTCAACATCCAAAAATAAAATTCTATTCATTCGCGACGCTTAATTGCTCTTACTTAATTTACCCATTACTTAACTCCAAAAATATCATATTTCAGCCATCTAACACTAACGTAAATTCTTTTATTTTGTTTTATAACATTTTGGACAAAGATAATCTTTTACGACGTTTGTAGCAAAAATAAAAATATAGATTAGATCATAATTTAACACTTGCTTCTTGTTTCTATATTTATCAAACAAATTAAACAAAGTAAGAGAATGCAGTGAAGAGAGGACGAGAGGAAGAAAAAGAAACAGCTCATGATCAGCTGATTGTCGTCCTCACCACTCACATAACAGCAGCCAGCCAGATAATGAAAATTTTAACACTCGCTTTGAAAGTTAAATGTTTTGGTTGGGAAAATTGCATGAGCAAGTAAGAAAGATTTTTAATCTTTTCCTCGTATCTACAGTTTACACTCACCCATACTTAGGTACATTATTCTCACTTCAGAGTCAACAACAATAGACTTTTGCTCGCGCAGGCGTACTATTCAACTGCAATACATGTTATGTGCCTGTGTGTATTCGTAAGCACAAAAAGAGCAAAATAAAAAAATATAATGTAGAGAAAATAGAGACAGAAGCCAATTTAAATACGTAACGTAGTAAGATTCCAGACGTAAAAAAACAAGGAAGTGCAAAAAGGTTAACAAACTTCCCGAATGTAAATAGAAAACGAGCTAATAAGTAGAAAAAAATTTAAATAACAAATACCTATATAAATTAAATTAGTTACCAACATCTCGTAACAAAGTAATATCGAAACATGAAAATCACTACAGTGAAAATCAAAGTCACTGCGTTAAGATCACACTGTTCTTTAATAATAATTCTATTCATTTTAAACTGATGATTCTCCATCAAATCACATTCGCAATATATAGTCTAGACGCCGACCATACAGAACCCAAGTTTTCTAGACGTATTTTTTCATGCTGAATCCGAATTTCGAGGGTGATCGGCCGAAAAAGTGGTCAATAAAAAGTTATAAACAAATTAATTGTTTAAAAGGTTATATCTCCAAACCGAAACATAGTTGGAAGCTGAACTTTATTTTAAAATTTGTATTTTTTTATTTAGAAACTTTTTTGTTCGGTCCTTTTTAGCTACGCTTAATGGCTAATAAACGCTAATAAGATGCATATAAAAAGCATTTATCAGCTATATCTCAAAAACCATTAAGGTAGCTAAAGAAGACTAAGAACCAAAAAGTTTCTAAATAAAAAAATATAAATTTTAAAATAAAGTTCAGCTTCCTACGATGTTTCGGTGCGGAGATGTAACCTTTTAAACAATTAATTTGTTTATAACTTTTTATCGACCACTTTTTCGGCGAGAACCCTCGAAATTCGGATTCAGCATAAAAAAATACGTCTAGAAAACTTGGGTTCTCGCGGGGACCTAAAATGGCCTCGGGGTGTATGGTCGGCGCCTAGACTAATAAAGAATCAGGACAAAAGCTACTCAAAATTAAAAGAATCGCATACAAGAATCGTGAAGTAGCACATAGCAGACAATATGAACTGAAAGTCAAACTCAGTGGCATCAACATTACTAGCGTGGAACTCCCTAGACGATACCGAAAAAGAGGCGAAGTTAAGTAGACGAAGCAAACTTAGCAAACTGAGAAGTGAGAACAGTGACAATCGACTGGACAGGGTTTGTGTTGGTTCGAAGGTTGTGATAAGTTTGTTTCACGGAATAGGATCTATAATCTAACCTAAAAATATCAGCTTGCGCATGCGCATAAGTTGCGTTTCAGTTTCATACGGTCGTATTTCATGCATGACAAGCTTATGGAATAAGGCCCCAGAGAGAGAGAGAGAGAGAGAGAGAGAGAGAGAGCAGAGGGTTCGCGGAGGCGTTCGCTCTTGTAATGCAGTGGTATAACGTTGCTGGGGTCTGTGGTGTGTACGCGCGCGAAGACAGAAGGAAATAAATTCTCCCCTCTCCAAACGGGAAGAAACTCAGAGAATGAAGACGCAATAAAGTGCGAAGTAGCGTTCGCTGCTGATCCAGCAGTGAAGGATCGACCAACAAAGTTATAACCAGTAAGTTACATCGGACTGTTAAATAAATGCTAGGGTGGTTTATCCAGTCCTTTGTTCCCACTCGCCAATCTCGCTCTCTGCGTATAGATGAGGCGACACAAGCCTCCGCGCCAACAACCAGGCCTTCCGTGCAAGCTGGCCGTGAGCGCTGAAAGCAGGTACTGATACCGCGCGCGATGTACGCAGTCGGAGGAGCAATGCAGGGCACTAGCGACCTCAGCTAAGACGACAATGACGCGGCGAACTATCGCGGCAGAAAGGAGCAAGGCGCTCTCTCGGACGTCAGAGTCTCGCTAGCTCTCGAGCAATGCAGACGTATCGACGAACGAATCAAAGCAGCGGAATTCTTACAGTGTTTTCATCCGCGTGCAGCAACCCAGCGAACTTTATCCTGAGTTGAATACTTACCTTTGTGTCATTGTTCATCATCAAGGTTGTTCTTGTTAATAAAGTACTTTTGTTGTGTAATTGAGTAGTGTCTGCATGCAGATTTATTTATGCGGAATCCTCGCGTTGTGAGCTTTATCTTTCGCGAACTTGAGCGATTGGTTTTACTAACTTACTACGAACAAAGCCTTTACAAAGCCAAAGCCAAATATATATATATATATGTGTATACACATCGCCTGTCTCTGTCTCGCTCAGCGACTTTGCGATCGCGCGAATCGCCAGAATTAATTTCCTCCGAGAGACTTGTAATATATAGGCGCTCTCGGACGAAGTGGTGTTGGCTATTTTCGCCAACGCTCCAGAAGAGTGCAAAACGGAGCAGAGGCTGATATATAGGGTAGGCTATAGATAGTTGTGAAAGAGCGAGAGAGAGAGAGAGAAATGTAGAAGCGCAGTAGTTAGTGCCAGTAAGTAGTTGAGCGAGCTGTGAGTGAGAACAACACACAAGGGCAGTGGTGGTGGGGGCAAACAGCTGTGTGTCTATGTCGTCGTTGTTGTCGAGTAGTCGAGCCCGTCGACGAGAGAAAGAGAAAGAGTCTGCCTTGAGAGAGGCAATAGTCGCGAGCCTTCTAGTTTAGGTGTGTGCTGCAGCGCCTTTCTCTTCCTTGTCAGCTTAATTGCGTAGCTGATCTGCTCTCTTGCTCTATCTTTCGCGCGGCTATTACACTCTACCTGTAATTGCCATTGCGCGGTTATGCAGATTGTGTAACTTGACAAGTGCGCGCAAAAACAGCAGGGCCAACGGCCAAGGAAAGAAAAATACGCGCGCGTTCGACCTTCGCAATGATTAAAGCTCACTGTGTATTTTTGTTTTTTTGATTGATTCTGATTTGTCTTTTTTTGTGGATTTTCGCAGGAGTGGACATTGTTTTTTACATGAGACAGGCCTCGAAATACAATGTCAGCGGATTCACCCAGAAGGGCAGGTCTGCATAAGGGTGCTCAGGTTGTCTCTCCGCAGCCTATCAGCGACAAGTCCATCATAGACAGTGTGGCTGGTATCATCAACGATATTGTGCCACAGGTGAGACGAGTGGAGTGTTTCATCATTTCTGATAAAATCATTGTTGGTGCAATTAAGAGCTAGTACTAATGAGTTTCTATTGTTTCTTGTTCCTTAAGGCATACACTAGCAGTGCACCAAACTCTGATAACAGGGAGTCAATAACATGGGCTCGATTTGAATATGCTGATGTGAATGATCCAGCATTCTTTCCTGATTTCAATGAAGGCTCCAGCATACCACCTTTGCTATTAGTTTTGGGCTACACTACTGGAGTTCAGGTAAAATTGATAAGTTCATTGTGTTATTAAAGGTATCTGCTTCTACTGTATAATGTGAATTTATGACTTATGTTTTCATCAAATGAATATGTTGGTATTAAGTATACTTTGTAGGAAATGTATGCAAAGTTTAAAACCAAAATAGAAAAAGAACACATATTTACTTTTAGGTATCTATAATCAATCTTTACATCTGTAGTTTGGACTTGCAAATAAACTCGCAAATTAAAAAAGCATTGAATTTTAAAGATACCATTAGATGTATTAGTTTCCAAATGGATTAATTTTTTGCTAACTAAAATAGATCAGTAGTTTATTTAATTATTTCAAGTTTTTTTACTACAATTACCAAACTAATATTTTTTAGTATTTTACGATAAAATAAAATAACAAAATTCATGTACTCAATATAATTAATGTCACGATTTTTAATTTTTATGTACATAATACATTCTGAAATTTTTATTTTATTTTAAGGTATGGCTGATTGCAGCATCGGGGGAAGCTACGGAAGTTTTGTCTTGGCGGCAGGGTATGGTCCGCACCTTACGAATCCTCCTGAACCCCAAGATCGGCGAAAAAGAACGCGATGACCCGTTTAAACTGAAACGACCGATGGTGGCAATATGTGATTCAGCAGGTCCTGGGCCGCAATTCTGCAACGTCAGCTTCATATCGCTGAAAACCGGCGAGCAGGTGAAGAGTATCAAATTCAAAAGTCCTGTATGCGATGTTCTGGCCAACAAGCGATCGATCGTTGTCACGTTTCCCGAGAGAATAGCCGTATTCGACGCTAAAACTCTCGAGGATGTGCTTACGATTACTACGTGCTATCTCAGTCCCGGACCAAATCCTAATCCGATTGCTCTTGGAACAAGGTGGTTGGCATACAGGTGAGTCGTTTTATGAGAAACAAAATGCAACTTCTATTTTCTATTTATAAACTTTTCCTTTAAAGTAAAGAGATTATCCCTGTAAACACTGCTTTACATTTAACTCTCGTGGACTTCCTCCTTTGAATTACTTTATATTCAATTTATATTGTAGTACACATTATGAAAAATATAACAAATTACAATAAGTAAGATTCATAATAGGATTACTTTGTAATGTAATGTATTTTACTATGGTTTAAATAAATAAATAAATATGATACTGTAAAAAAGTATAAGTAAAATTAAATCTAATGGAAATTAATAGTTTTACCTTTGGGAGTATGAAAATTACAATCGAAACAGTTAAATTACTATTGAATTGTAATGTGACTATTTGACATAATTTTATTTTGAAGGAAGGCACGCGTAGTTTTTACCCTCTGCAGCTATTAAATATATCTTTATATATCATAGCGATAAAAATACACACCTCATATGCCTCATTTTCGGCTTCAATAAAAAATAATAAGTCACTTACCTTTCTCATTTCTTTTATTCCTAGCCATTGTGCACTAATATAATATTACACTGATATGGAAAACCCAGAATTTTCTCTGGACTTTATTATTATTTATATTAGTATGTCAGGCATCAATAATATTACTCTAAGGTTGTATCTGTTATGTTTGTTACTTTATTCGACTTTACTCGACCAAGAGTATATATTATGTATAATTTATAGTATTTGTAGTTGAGATTCTTTTCGAGGCGTTTTTTTAGACAAGATTCTTTTCGTGGCGAAGATCGATGCGGGATACTTTTCGCGAACATCTTTTAAAGAGGGGTACTTTTCGTGGCGTTTTGGTAGGTGAGATTCTTTTCGTGGTGACCATTCAGATGCGATAGTTTTCGTGGCACTTTTGTAGATGGGATCGATTTCGTAGCGAATGCTGATTGAGAATAGGTAGTTTTCGTGGCTTTTTCTAGATGAGATTCTTTTCGTGGTTAATATTCACGTGAGATAGATTTCGTCGATACCGGCGATATAGTATATTTAAAAATTATGCAACTATCGTATATAGTTATTAGCAGAAAACAATGCAGATTAGTTGCTAAAATGATCATGAACATTTACACAAACATTAAAACGTATACTTACACCTCTGAGAACCACATTTTATTACTTGGTTTAACTTGTTTGCATAAGTAAAAGGCTTGACCTTAACATACATTTTTTAAATTCCACATACGAGGTACTGCATCATTCATTGTTTTCATTATTTTTTTCTGGTGTCAAATCAAACTTTTAATTAGATTAGACTTTAATTTGAAATATTTTTTTTTAAATTTAAAAAAAATTTTTTAGATTATGAGTTATCTATTTTTTTCTATAAAAAGAAATATGCAAAGTACATTTAGCATTAAAAAAAAATACTATAGCAGGATAGATCAAAGATTTAATTAACCTGTGCATCATAAATAATAATTTTAGATACTTCAAATAATTAAAATATCGAATGTATGAAACGAGAGTCTCTTAACTGATTTAAGCTAAAATAAAAAAAAATTTAATTCCAATCCTAATGACAAAAACAATGAAGATTACTAGGTATTCAGTGATTTATGAGCACTCTTTTTTGACTTGCAGCGAAAAGAAGCTGATCCCAGGTCGCATGAGCAGCGGAGGGAGCGAGGGAGAGGGCGTTGCAAGCTACACCGCGGCAGTCCTATACGCCGCCAAATCTCTGGGCAAAGGTCTGCGAGGTCTCGGCGAAACGGTCGCATCCAGCTTGACGGGCAATTCGGTATCGCCTATGAGTGCCACCAACAACTCGAACTCAACGGACCTCACACAGCCAGGCATCGTCACGATCCTCGATCTCCAGGCAGCCAAGGAGGAAAAGGAGACGGACGAAGCGAGCCTGGAGACTGTCGTAGCGCACTTTGCCGCGCACAGCGATGCTATTGTCGCTATGACATTCGATCAGACCGGTGCGCTGCTCATGACAGCCGACAAACGTGGACATGATTTTCACGTTTTTAGGTAAATATACTGCGTATGTTAAAAATCGCTTGAATCATTTAAAAACAGTTAAATTCGTGTAATCATGGCTTTGAAAAATCTTCAGGATACAGCCTCACCCAGGAGGTCCAAGTCTGGCGGCGGTACACCATCTCTACGTCCTCCATCGAGGCGACACAACGGCGAAGGTCCAGGATATGAGTTTCTCGAGCGACGCCCGCTGGGCTGCTGTTTCCACGGTACGCGGTACGACACACGTCTTCCCCGTAGCGCCTTACGGTGGTCCGGTGGGCGTACGAACTCATTCCTCGCCCCACGTCGTCAATCGACTCTCGAGGTTCCACAAGAGCGCAGGTCTCACGGACGACGGTGCGAGATCGCACTCGCCCGTCTCCCATAATGAGTTGCCTCTCTCAGTCTATCCATACACCAATCCTCGACTGCCGCCTTATCCACACCCGACTATTCTTCACCCACTTGCTCAGATCAGGCAACCATCCACCTTGAACCACGCTAGTAGCCAAGCACAACCGAGGTGAGTTGTTATGAAAATTGTATGTAGTTTAATAATATGACGTATTGTAAAAAAAATTTCTCACTGATATATCCTCATTGTTTATCCCAAGATATTTTTAGGAGCCCACTCATTTATAAAAGAATTATTTGCTCTATTCTAGAGTACAACAAAGACAACGCCTTCATTCTGATGATAGCGTAACTCTGCCGTTGAAAATTTGCGCCTGTTTTGCACCACCACGAGCTTGGATCTATGCACAACGCGATTCGGCGAGTAAATTGACGAAACGGGCGGTTGACTCTCTTTTCATAATGGCCTGTCATGGCAATATGATTCAGTACGATTTGGATCCCAAACCTGCTGCCGGTAAATACTTTTTACCCAATTAATCTTTTATTAAAAACAGAAAATAACTGTTCACAAAGATAAAAAGTACTGTAATTAAACTGTATTTGCTGATTTTAACTTTCGGCCAAAAATAGCTGATTACAAAGCAAAGACTATACATAGCTTTTATTTTTAGAATAAATGTTTCGGCTTACGTAAACTGATTGTTTGTACTTATTCTAAAAAAAAAGTAATTCTTAATTTACTCCAAAATTTTAATAAATTAAAATAAAATTTAAATATGTACCGAGATTTGATAGACTGAATATGTCATTCGCGTCTAGGGCAAATCAATCACAGTCAATTTATTCATCTTATTACAGGTGTGCCTAAAGAAAAAGTGTGCGACGAGACGTCGATCGAATTGGAAGTAGAAGCAAAGGGACAGTGGCCTCTCTTACGTTCCACTAGCTCTTCAGACATCGTTCCACCGTTACCGCCTTCCAGTCCATTGCTAGGAATATTTATGGCTCCATCAAATGAACAACAACCAAATAGCAATGAGAGTCGATGGCTGAGTCAAGTTGAAATCTTTACTCATGCTGGACCTCATCGTCGTCTGTGGATGGGGCCTCAGTTTATTTTTAAGACTTATAATGCAACAAGCGGGTAATTTTTTTTAAATCAAAATTATCTATTAAGTTTAAAGTTATTATAACCATCTGAGTTTTTGACGATATAGACTTTCTATTAAAATAAAAGTACCTTCAATTAGTAAGCTAGTATATTTGAAATAAAATTAACTAAATATATAATATTAAAAAATTTCAGGGCGG
This sequence comes from Megastigmus dorsalis, assembly GCA_900490025.1. Taxonomy (NCBI): domain Eukaryota; kingdom Metazoa; phylum Arthropoda; class Insecta; order Hymenoptera; family Megastigmidae; genus Megastigmus; species Megastigmus dorsalis. The sequence goes on along the minus strand of UELU01137436.1, from coordinate 21,865 downwards.
CCGCCAATCAGGTGGATGCAGAAACCGTCGAAGTCGGTTCGCGGCCTGCCAGGTCTAATCCTGTGAACATGCCTCATGCAGCTGGTAGGCCACTTGTGCCAGTAGTTATTGATGGCTCTGGAAGTAAGAATTTCATGTTTTGCCTCTACTTGTTGAGTACCAGTATATTAATAAACATTATCATCTAGGCAGTTATGAGCAATCACCGAGATTTGTAGAGCCTTATGGAGACGCTCTAGATCACGAGAATGTGGGTGTTATGGGTAGCGGTGAGAATCAATTGAGAGAAGATCTTGCCGAAGCCATGCTGGAGACGTCGTCTACACCCCATCGAGTTGCAGGTACGTCTTTTAGAGGTCCACGACGCAACTAACGCGTGCATTATAATAATTCAAACTTACTAAACCATACTCAAAGCTAAAGCATATTTTTTATTCATGAACACATAAGTTGAGAAAATTCCCATGTATAACCCGTGTATTATTACATTATGTTCATTTTAACGTACGCATGAGATTTTTTTTAATCTTGAAAATTTTGCTGTTCTGTGTCACTATTGAAATCGCCTTACGTTTTGACATTACACGCAGTACACAACAGTCTGTAGTAATGAACTTTTTTTTCAGTATTACAATCGATATTGATTATATTTATTTTTTATTCAGCGAATGTAAAAGTATGCGCATTACCTTTCGAAACATTATAGTGAAACGGTTTTCGCGCCTATCTGAAAATCTTCTATGTGCTCCATATACAAAGCTGAATAAATAAGTAAATGTAAATTAGATTACAGTGCAAAGTTATATTGAATAAACGGCTCTCACAGTAATTAGCACATCTCTCTGAATGTAAATACGTAAAACAGTGTGGCGTTAATTATCCCCTCTGCACGTGGTTGAAGATGGTGGCTAGTTTTTATACTATTATAAGCAAGACGCAAACACAGAACTAGCCAAAGGCAGGTATCTTTGTTGCACCTCTCTAAGTGGTTTTTTCTCCATATATATTTATTATACACAAGTGGCGTTTCACTAACAGCGATTTTGCCTGGGCTCTGTAGGAAACCACTGTACCGTTTTTTATTATATGCCTTTGTTGAAAAATGGCTCCTTATTTTCTTTAATATTTTTTTTCACGCCTTAGAATCTCTCGCTAATCTTATAATCAGTTGGTAGGAACAGAGTCGAGCGCATTCACACCAGCAAGCCAATGTCTTTCAGCTTTTTTCATTTTCTTTTTTTACTCCTACATATATTGTGCTTGCAACTAAAACATATTTGAGGCATATACCTCTTAAAAAGTCGAAGGAACTAGTGGCTTGGTTGTACACTCCATCTACACACATAACAATGCATAATAATTATTTATACAGTACTTAGACGACACATTTCGTTCACTATATTTCATGACTTAGTTGAATGTTAATAAAGAATCCATTATGTCTTTATTGTTTTTGGGTTTAAATAGAATTAGTAGAAACGAAAGCAAATTTATACTTAAGACCATTCACTATTTTACCTATTCTATAAATTGACTAGTACTACTCATCTTTTTACATGCTTATCGTTACCAAACAAATGAATAACATCTACAAATTATTGAAGCATTTTGTGAATTTTCAAAAAGATCATCAAAACTCTAGTTTATTTATAATTTTAGAATCTAACAACTAAATACTTGCTCATATTGAATTCAAATCAAAGACTGCATTATATCTCCGTACACTGACACTATTTTTATTTAGACACAAACCACACTTAAAATTAAAATCATCAGGACATATACTTCATACTCCATCAAATGATTCAACACACAAACAAATAGCCCTACATATCGCTTGTGCACTGAAAACAAAGACAGAAATTAAAAAAAAAATAGACAAAGAAACAACTTATATCTGATACCTGCCTACGGCTTTTTCTGTTGATCTAGGGAGGCGCTTGGTAGTTGAAAGGGTGGGTCATCCGGTAGCTAAGGTCGTCAACCCCCTGGGCACCGTGATAACCGTCAGCGCTGACGAGGAGGAGGCGGCCTCGCTCGCTCACCAAGACAACGCTAACGACGACGAGTCCTGCGCAACGACGGGCTGCCCCTCCACGTCCGCCGCCAATAATCCCTCGATCTGCGCGGAGGAGGGCAAGTGGCTCGCTGGTACCGCAACCAAGGAGCAGCTCGAGGGCCAAGCGCTGTCCGAGCACACCGAGATCTGCGCGGAAATGCGACCGGCCAACGAGCCCGCGGCTTTCGATAGCGTGTCCGACGACAGTATCGAGGAGCTGAAGGAGCGCCGAGCCCTCTGCGCCGAGGCCGCGACCACCGCCAACTGTTGCGCCGTCGATCTCGATCGCGTCGGGGCTTTCAAGGACGTGCCGAGCAGTCCGAGCTTGTGCGCCGAGCGAGGCGCCGTCCCCGACTGCAGCAACGTATTGCAGACCACCAACTACTCGGCTCGGCTCAAGTCCGTCATGCCGAATCGCAGCATCGAGCCCAACAATTCTTTGGGTAGAGAGCTGGGCTATCAGCTGGTCGAGACGCAGGAGCGAGCCGCTCTGACGGTGCCCGACAATCTGCTGGCCAAGCACGCCAACACCTGCACCTCCTCGGACGACGATCTCGAGCACATAAGCACCGAGGAGCTCAAGCTCGCGCCAGTTGCACCCGACGGCCAAGAAGACGCGGCCAAGAAGAAAGCTTCGAGCAATACTCTGTCCTCGGACGACGATCTCGAGCACGTGCTGCACTGCGACGTGCCGGCGAACAAGAGGAAGATCAGCAGCAGCAATGGCAGAAAGCGTAGCAAGGAGAAGCAACGGGCTGCTGAGGCTGTCGTCCAGGAACCTTTGCCGGCGATCGTGAGCGATAGCGCCAAGGAAGCCAAGTGTTCGAAGGAGGCAGAAAATCCCGTCGAGTCGCTTAAGGAGCAGGAGACGCAGCAAAAGATGTGGATACCGCCGATGAATTACTCGAGGAAGACGCGAATGCGCACGAAGCGCCAACCAACGGCTCCTTTAGTCTCCAACGATATGGTCGAGATCATCAACATGGATGCCGACGTAGTAACGATTCCCGAGCTTGTTCCACTTCGTGCTCCGGAGACTCCGCCGACTCCGCAGTTCGAGGAGCCACTAGCTCTACCCGATATGGTTGAGATCATCGACATCGACGCGATGGAACGAGCCGAAAAGAGCAGTGGCTGCTTCACCAATGCCCCACCGCCCGATTGCAAGATTCTCCTGGCGAGACCCGAGCTCAATAAGAAAAAGACTAAGCGACACAAAAAACAGCAGCACCAGCAGCAGCAGCAACAGCAACAACAACAACAACTACAACAACAACAGCAGCAACAACAACAGCAACAACAACAACAACAAATACAACAACAGCAACAACAACAACCACAACAACAACAACAACAGCACCAGCAGCAGCAGTTGCTTCCTTCGCCTGCGCAGGATTGTGTCGAGCAGGTGGAAACGCCATACGAGCAAATTGAAAAGGAGAGCCCGGAGATGCCACCGCCACCGCCAGCCAACAGCTCCTGGAGCTCGATAGTCAGACGCCGAAGTGCCAGCGTCGTGAAGGTGGACGAGGTGGAGCCAAAGCCTATACTCGAGATAGAGAGTCTCGAGGACGAGGAGGAGGCCAACAAGGAGAACGTCGAAGTGACCAAGCGCGAGAACGAGGACGAGGAGGAAGAAGAGGAGGATGAGCAGAGGCAAACGACTCGGCTTGAGCTTGACGTGGAGTGCAAGGAGGATAATCTGGAGGATGTAACGAAGCTGGTGGAGGTCAACAAATTGGAAGAGGAGTCGGATAAGAAGAGCGACTCGGAGCACGAAACAGCGGGTATGCTGGCGGAACGGTCGAGCTCCTCGGATGAAATCCACGCGAGTGTTAACACCGTCGTTCCCATGGACACGGAGGAGGAGAGTGGCAACGGGATCCACGATGTCCGCGAACAGATTCTCACTGCTCTGTCGGAGAAGAACAGCGCCGGGAACGGAGCATCACTTGTACCGGCGACGGTAGGCGCACTGCCCACCAAGAAAGCCAACCGTTCCAAAAAGAAAAAGCGCAGATGAGTAGAGGATTGTGTCGACGTACCCGGAGCCGGTCTCGCTCTCTACATTCTTTTCATGCAGGTGACCGGAGTGGATTAGCAGGAACTTGGAGGGGTGCAGAGGACGATTGGGCAGCTTATTGGGAATCTGTGACGACGCGATCGTTCGATACCGAGGGATGAAATAGGATACGCTGTAAATGATTTTGAACGAATTGTATTTTCTTATCAATGCACTGAGCGGGTGCTGCTTCGAATGGCATAAAGAAACGTACGTTGAATTTCTACATTCTTCGAGTATTTTTGTTTGTACAAAGAATCGTACAAATTGTTTGTCATTGTTCACTAGCAATTTCTTAAAATGATTCATTATAGCTATATTGTTGTGTATGCAACTTGTACAATTTATTGAAAAGCAAAATATTTATTAAAAAGTTTGATAAGTGGCCGTCAAGTATTCAAATTTTGTCTTCACAATTTTTTTAAGCTGCCATATTTTCTTAGGTATTAAATGTAATTGAGAGATTTTTTTTAATAAAAATAACAAGGAGGTTATAACTTACATTAAGTTGGGTATTTCGATTTCATATTATTATGAAACTATGTAAAAGTAGATCATTACTAAATACAATTATGAATGTAGAGTTTCAATGTGCAAGTATCAACTTCTAAAAAGAACAAGAACACAAAAACTTTTACAGTAAATCTAAAAAATTCTATCAGAGGTAGAGCCGATTTTCATTCATCGTCGTGTCTCACTTTTGTCATCATTATTGTTATTGTTATTAAGGATGCTGCTATATGTAAATAGGACACCATCGATCGAATTCGATTCGAGTGAAGGTTTTCCGCCACGACGAAGCGCTGTGAAATGAAAGGAATGAGTATTTTCGTGATAAGGATATCCGTGTAAGCGACCAAAAAAATGCTTATGCGTACGTGTGTAAATTATAATATGAGCACGAAGGAAAAAATGGACCATTGTATCGTGTACACAGGGGTACCTTTTATGTCGACAGAACTTTTAAGTGTTAATAATATATTAGTAATAAATAGTCATGTGACGATCGTTTTAATCACTGAAATTTTATACAATTGGGCCATTAGGTGTTCATCTCTAAGATCGAGTAAGCGAGAAATAGTGCGAATGTTGAAAAAGTGCGATATGCTAGGGAAAAATATGGAATGATAAGTATAGAAAAAACGGGAACCCTCGACCGCCTTTCGATAAAAAGATCATCCTTACTTTAATTTTCATATGAAAGCTTTAGTTTATTATTGATTTGTTTTAAAACAAAAAGCAATAATCAAATATTCTTGTCTTTATTACTAGATTAAAATGTCTTTTTTATTATTGTTTATGTCTTTATTTAATACATATTTAAAACTTACGTGCGTGTCACTCTCTACGCCTTAAATGTTATTTGTTCGTTAGACAATCAAAGCTAGTTTTTATAACTTTTCTTTTTTTTATATTCCATCCATTAATATCCGCAGTATTTTTCATCCGTCTGACTGTATATAATGATAAAAAGAAAACCATTACAATAGCCTCGTTGTTTTTCTTTGCACTTTGATTCTTTTATGAAATAAGAAGAGTAAATAAACGGTAGCTTAGAAAAGTATAAAACTAAATGGCGAAGTACAAAAGTAGTAAATTGCTGTTAACAATGATTTCGTTTTCGATATACAAATTTGAAGAAAAAGGTCTTTGTAAAATAATTCAAAAAGTATCTTTGTGCTAAACCAGATATATAAATATATATTGCGTAAGATCGCATTAGTATGATTTCATTATACGTATATAGTTTATGCAATCGATTCGGTTATTATGATCTCAAAAGGGTACTTTGTGAATCGATGTACAATAGATGCAAAAACTTTGAAATCGCGCGTGCGAGTGCACATGCGGGTAGGAACAAAAAAATGTTAACCGACACCACAAAAGCTTTATACTTTTTAATGTTTTGCCGAATCTTTGCTTCGAAGGTTCGCTACAGTATTGTTTAGGCAAAGAAGAAAGTGTACGGTTAAAGTTACAATATTAACGGTTAGGCCGCCGCGAGCACATATATATAAAATGAATGCTACATACATGTATATGTTATACATTACTAAACATTATTATTGTATATAGAAATTAGCGCTTCTTATTTTGACGAAAGTGGAGATAGCCTGAAGCATCTTTACGTTCATCTCTTTAATAATTGATTACAAATATTTGATTATATAAAATATAAGTTATTTTTATTCAAATAAATATTGTAAATTTGGAATAGCTGAAAAAATTTGGAACAAATTTTAACAAAGCTGTATTATACTAAATATTTAATTATTAATATTAAAATTTGTTCGTCATATGTATTATGATCTTTATATTATACATTTATATATTTCTTTATTGCATAACGATGAAACGAAACTAGTCGATTTTTTAATTATTAAATATATTATTCTTTTACATTTTTATACAAATGTATTCGAAATACTATTGTGAATAAAATTTAGATTTTTAAGGCATATGAATCAAATGTTAAAAATGAAAATATTTTGACTGATTACGATTTATTTTACTAAAATTTGATAAATTATGATTTTTCTTCTTGAAAACATGTGTTAACATAATTTATTTTTTGTATATATTAAAGTCATTTTTATTTCTGGAGTTGAGCGCAAAGATGCAATTGCTCAAGTGCCCTCCGTCGATGCCGACATACTCACCTAGTTATTAAAAAAAAATACGTATATTTATGAGCTCGTAGCCTCTTAACACATGTGAATGCTTAACTAATTCCTTCGTTTAGTGAGAATGACATTAATAAAAATCACGAAGAAACTGTAAACTAGCGTAGAAGTGTTTCGAGACACTAAAAGAAAAATTGTATAAATTGTAAAATTGCGAAATATAGTGAAAGTGTGCCTCGCACGACAAAAAAAGATGTAAGTTCAAAATACTCTCTCCTGAAGATTAGTTTGTAGCCGACATTCATAATAACATTATTTCGATATTATAAGCATGTGTAATTTTGCGAAGTCCGCGCAGGAGTACAAAGAGACAAAAACTTATGCGTACGCACGCGCTTTGAATATACTTCATATACCTGTGTAATGTCGCCTTTTCGATGGCGAAGGAAATCATGTAATGTAATATCACCGATATAGCAAAAACCGCCTTTGAGCGTATAACAATATACGTGTAATGACAAGTTGTTTAAAAATAAAAAAACTCGCCGGCGGCCGATCAAGCTTAGTGTGTGTATAAAATACAAAAAAGAAACAAAACATGAAAAAAAACAAACAAAAAGCAGAGAGATTATTCGCGCGAACGCGTGCCACTCTCTCGAATTCTATATTCTATTATATATAGAGAAAAAAAGTGTTCACGGTTATCGTTATGACAAATGGTAAAAGACAAAAAATAATGATCGATACATAGTTATGTGATCGCATAGCTCGTACACATAGTTTATTTAACAAGATGTTCATTTAGTTAAGTATCTTTAGTAAATGGTTATACGTATATAAATGAATTTTAAAAGAATTGAGGAACTCTTAGAAATAAAGCTGTTTTCAATCGAGAACTCTTTTGTGATACTCAAGGTTATTGTTCTAAATGCCGCTACATTGATGAATGCTTTTTAATACATTATACGTGTTTAAATGGTGTCATTGCAATATAGTCCAAAATTAAAAACCCTTGTCGATGGTAGAATAAACGACAAAAGTACTTGTCTAATATATAGAAAATTGCATACATATCACCTTCTAAATAAAGTTTTAGTTACATTTTACTATTTATTACATCGGAACGTAAAATAGGAAAACGTTTGTTTTATTAAATATTTATTATTTATTTAAATCGTTATGTAAAATATTAGTTAGCTTAATTGTCTTCGCGAAATAGCTATTTTTACCAACAAGGTAATGCAGAAATTGATTTAGATATACGTAATAACGTATACGTGAACGTATACGTGAAATAGGGGCATTAGAGAAACTTTTATGTAGAGTAATTATTTTTAAGAGTTCCATAATTTTTCATAGAATCTCTGAGTTTAAAAATCGAGGCTAGATGCGTTGTAGCGAAAGATGGAATGAATAAAACGAACAAAAGCGCACTGTGTAAAAATCAAGTTAATCTTTACTTTGTCAAATTTATGTATTTTTGCTGGCGTTATATCACTTACATTATTAAATTCTTTCTTTTAGACCAAAAATTCAAGGGAAAAAATCTAGCACTATATTGCTGATACGAAACGAGTAAATATTGCTGCAAACGTATAGAAAAATAAATGATTAGAAGTTCATCTGTATAATGAATTTGGCGAACCTCGAATATATATTATATATTATATATATATTGCACAATTTTAGGGGAGGATGGAACATGACGAGTACATCTTCGATAAACATGTATATTTTTTAGTAATTATATATAAAAGGAAGTCAAACCATTCTTATTACAGGTATTAATAATAAAGTTTAAAGCTTACAATTTTGATCTTTTATCTAACGCAAATCACGTGATTAAACTTTTAATACAAAGAAAACAATAAAAATAATGCTTGATACGTACAAGTAGTCATCAAATTTTTTAGCAAAGATCGACTGAGAGCAGATGATATTTAACTTCCAAAAGTTGTTTATTAATAAAAATCATAGTTTATACTAACGTTCGATTAGATTGTTCCAAATATTTATAAATACCTATAATGTGCCATTTTATAAATTCTTTCTTCCCTCCATTAAAGAAAACAAAAGTATTGTAGATCACTCTTAAATACCATTGAATGTATATTTATAGCATATACACATGTAAAAATAGAGTACCTATCGTGTCCTATTCTCTCCTATATCTGTGAATGATAAAAGTAAAAAATATATGAAAAGATGACGATAATTGTCTCATCGAGTGTGCTTGTGGAAACTAATGCAAAATTATTGAGTGAAAATAAATTATTAAAAGCCAGGCAGATGCAAAGCGTTTTATTATGTTTAAAAAATACCTCGTACTGTTTTAAGTAATTCAAGTCCATTACAGCTCCAAAAGAGCTTTTCTCTTAATTTTCGATACTTCGTACTGGAAAAAAATTCTATATTACGTTTGGTAATATAAAGTTTCATTTCTAAGGCACGACCGTTACACAGTACGGTAGCACGATAGCATGGCGAGCACGAAGCGCGAGTAGCAACGGTCGTACCTTACACGCTTCGCTTTTTGCATGCCTTGCATCGCATGCTATCGGGGCAAATGTTAAATTTTTCAAATCGGTGAAGAGGTCGATAGTTACAAATATTTGTAAGAGTTTTGCACAAATATTGCAAAATGACATTCAAATGAGCATTTTAGCGTTAAAAAGTTCAGTAGTAACAGACAGATATTTCGGTTCTTTGGTATTATTTCTTTAATATAATTATTATAATAAAAATTCTGAAATATAACTTTCAATTTGCCTTTTTTAATTGATCTTATTCAACGCTGTATTAACTGTCTATTATGTAACAATATACGGGTTTCGATAATTCGAAGTCTCATTTTTCAAAACCTGTTATTAGAATTGGCTCGGAGATCGAGTAAAATAGTTAGGTGCAGTAGTTCACTTTCCGGAAAAAACTAATTCTTACGTTTTTTAAAACCGATATTTTTGTTTATTTATTTATTTACTTATTTATTTTAATTAATAGGCTGAGAAACGTTTTACAATAATAATTGCAATGGCCGAGATAAAGAATGCAGCACATTTCCTTAAATGTAGTTAACAATAGGTATGTAATGATCGGTACTATAAAATAAACTCTGCCTTTTATTCGCTGTTTAAACATGCCAATCTGTTGTAAGTTTCGTATTTGATACGGAAGTCCGATCCATTGGCTATATATAGCAAACGAATAATCCATTACCTCGTAATCCATTAAATACAGAAACAAATAGTAAATGCAAATTTAATAAATATCCTATTCCTATTCTCAATCAAGCGAAGTTAAAGTCGAGAACAATTCTTTGAAATCTCCAATAAAAAGAGAACTGAATGGTAATTCATTGGCCTGATAGAAACGCGAATTGATGTTTCAGGTGGCACACAGTCGATGGCGAGTTGCGAGGATCTAAGCTCGAGCAGTTTCAGTTCGGCTAGCCGAGCATCCCTGGACGCTCGGAGCTCGCCCACAGCTTCCTACAGCGCCGAGCACATGATGGTTTTTCCGGGAGACAGTAGCGGCTCCATATGAGCCTCCGCCCCTACGACGGATAGATTCGTCAAGTGGATGAGGATTCCCCTCTATTACTTCAGAAACTGAGAGAATTTAACGTCGCAGTCAGCCGACTGAGGATCTCGTAACCTGCACGTGTCTCCAAACTTTCGATGGATTTTAATCCTCGTCAATGAAAAACCACTTGTCTTGTGACATGATACAACTGGTGGTTTGTCATGTATATTTTCATTTATAGATTCAAAGCCATTTTTAATTTCTTTCTAATACATACTCTGAATTCTGTGAGTAGAATTGAGATTTTTGAAGGTTGAAATTTTAATACAAATCGTGAACATTCAGTAGAATCAGCGGTATAATCAACCGAAGTTTTTACGTAGTTTGCAAATAATCAAAAAAGTTTACCTATTGCAGTCTAATGAATGTTTCGAAATGGAATAGAAAACTATTTTTTTTTAAAATTCAAATTGGAATAATCTATTACAAGTTGCATAATAAGCCACCTGGTTTCACCATATTGTTGCATCTCATAAATATACCAGATCAAGAAACGAGGTTTTTTCCTGTATAATAGAATTGTTGTTCTCACGGGAGAGGGAAACATATCTACCCAAATGTTGGTAGATGAATGGACGATTTTCATCGAGTACAGTTGGGATGCAGTAAACTTTTCATTTATAGATACCTATAAGATAAAAGGAGATGATTTTCTTTTGTTTTTGATTAACGAATCGAAAATGTGTGCTATACTATGACGTTTTCGCTAATATACGTTCCACTATATAATAACTGCAAAAGATGTTTACTATTGGCAATATATATATATATCTCCATGCACATTTTTTAAAACATTAGAAGGGGTACCCTAGTTCAAATTAATTACCTCTATTTAACCAAGGAAAAACGATTTTTCTACTTAGTCAATCGCTAACTACTTAGTCAATATGATTTCCATTATCTTCATTAATTTAAATAAACTTCAGTTGAATAATCATTAAAGAAAAAACGAGAGTTAAATAAACGTTTAACAAATGATTCACCTTTAGAAAAAATGCGTTCACGCTTAAATGCATAACTGTTCTTTTAAGATTTATGTTGCATTTATTTTCAATTTGTTAGCTACTTTGGTGTTTTTATAGTTTTTTGAAACAGTCAATTCCAATTACAGATGAAATTAGAAAGACTATATGTATCAGTAATCTCTAGCATACAAAAATTCTAACACCCTTTTTAATTATTATATTTACATTCCGAGTATTTGAAAATTACGTATTTACTAGTTATATGGTTATTTTATTATTTTTACTTTTATTAAAACTTAATTAAAAAAATCACTTTTTGATAAATGTGCATGAGCATAATTATTGCCTATACTAAATTCGTTCTTTCAAAATGCAATAGCGACATTAACTGTAACTTTAATTATTACCAATCGTATACAAAATACAAGTAATTATTGAATTGAAAGAATCTCTACTCAAATAATATGTACTATAAACTGTATAGTAAGACTTATAAGTTTATTTTTTTAATATTTCTAAATTTAAATATGCAGTATAGTACCCATTATCAATTTTAAAATGTCTAACTATACGATATATCTAACGAATACTTTTCTACATTCAACGTTACTACGTCATATGTTGCATATTTTTTCCATCGTAACTATCTATGCTGAAAAATATACTTTTCTTGATAAAATCAAACTTAGTCTCAGCGAAAATTTGGTCCCCACACGATTTAACTGTCGTCTCCAGTTTTGTTTAGATTCGATTTTGGGAAAAAAATTTGTATGGGTGCACTTACGCGAATTATCGTCGAGTCGCTGCTTTTATATAATCGTCGGATTTATTATACAATCCATCAAAATGTAGTTTCATACACACGTATCTAGAGTTTTTATTTTTTAACACTTTAGATAAGGAAATTTCATAAAAATATATATACTATATATTTTTCTATCTTATTTTCTAAAAAAAAAGAGAGTAGAGAAAGAAAAAGTGGAAATAAGAAAAAAGCTAAAGAAGAAAGTGATAAAAATGAAGAGGCGTATGAATACGTGGTATAAAAAGTGAGTGACTCGACGGGTATCGAATATAGATTTATTTTCAATGCGTTACAATAATCATACTTTAAATTGTCCAACGATGACAATTTTCCATGCGAATTTGCCAACTTCCGACATACATTCTTTCTGCTGGGACACACTTATACTTCTTGCAGCTGCAATCAATATTAAATCTAACGAACAGTCAGGTGTGCCTTTTTGGTTCGGGTTTAGTTTAAACAATTGCTTCACCTCAAAGATTTTTTTATAATTATTCTTTTAATAATGCTGTAATGATTTAGTGTCAGGCGTATCGAATGAAAAGGTAACTCGAGGGGCACCATAATACTTTATGCTCACGCCTTTCTCGCGATACCATTTAAATATGTATATAAAATATACCTTCGTAATAGTAGAGACTTTTACAAAAAAATTTTATATCCCTTACAAAACAGCGAATTTGATTACTAACTTTTTATACTTTTATTTTTGAAGAAGGAAAGTCATAAATATTAGCAACTTCTTTTTAATTGCGCTTTACTATATTTACGTATATTTTTGATATGCAAAGTAATAAGTGCGCGATTAGTTGGTACATGTCTGGCGCTTACGTTAACCAATAAATTTTATGTCGATTTTGATAAATTTTATATACAGTTATAACTGCATGTTCTAAGTTAACTTACCCGTGTCAATTTTTTAAAATGAAACGTTTATTATGGGATTAGTTAATCGATCGAGAACATTCTGTACTTCTAAATTGACAACGCTACACATTCCCACATTATTGGATTTAAAAACTCTAAATTAAGTGATACTGTACATTATAATTACCAATCGTACTGTTGTTGTTATATATTACTTATATATTATAAATATTTTTATTATTTTGGTATTATAATATTGTTGTACAATTATTATTACGTCAATCATCATCACTTCGTAGTGTACTACTACCCAACAATTGCCCAATAACACAAATTTTTCCAGTTTCAATATATGCGTTTGCGCAAAAACTAAAACGAGCGTTCTTTTCGTTAGTGCAAATATTTGCTATTATGCTATTAAGGTTGTTGAAATGAGCTTTTTTTTTTAATTTTATTATAAACTGTGATTATGAGCCATAACGGATTATTCAATGGGATAATAAATATTTAAAAGAGTTAATGGAGTATACTTAGAAAATAAAGAGAGAATATATGTAACGATATTTTTTCATTATTGTACCGCAGTAAGTTACAAAAAGAAATTTTCAGCCTACGAAATCTGCACAAAACCGTTGTTGTCAAACGTCAAACTGTTTTTATGTTATTAAGAGAAATAAAACGAGAACTTTTTCAAAACGATAAAAAGCATGATTACAATTCGTAATGATTAATTAACACTTAAAATATATTTAGAAACTTTAAATACTAATAAGTGTAGGCTATTGTATCCGATAAACGAAAATGCCAATAGATGATTTCAGATTCATATTTACCTAAAAATCTGCAATACATCAATATATTTAATTGTATGATACATGTATATGTACACGAAATTTTGGCGTATGTACGTATATTATATAACATTGCAGGTATGAAAATTTTATTTATTCCCACAAACAAGGATCATGTTTACCTATTTTATTATTCGTAGGAATGAAAAAAAAATCAACAACTAAGACTAATAAAAACTTTTTACAATGTCCATTGGTCTATATTAATTCTGCAAACTTTACCACAAATATTCCCTCTACATATACTTCACATATTATTACATTATTAGGGAAGTTAATATTAGTGCATAAATAAAAATTATTAATACTATAATGTACGAATCTATCGTCCCCATCATATAAACTCTATATACGGTGAGGTCACTAGATCGAGCGTCATGGAACACTGTATATGATATGCAATTTAATTTTTTATTAATACAATTGCAACGTTTCAAATGCCTAATTCATATATTTCAAACATCCTTTTCTTCAATTTGAATATTAATACTATTCTCATTATTAATATTTATTGGTTTCAATAACGGATTTAAAAAATTTTGCAAATAAATTTACTTTTTATTTACTATTATTCCCTGTAATAATGTCAAAGACTAGAACCGTCGTATGCAATTTCCAAGATTCTTTATTTGCATTAATATAATTCTAAAAATATTTACTATCTTTCTTAATTCTGTTTTCTGTCCACGATGCCCTCCAGCTCTTATGTCATTAATCCGTAATTTGCTTGTTTAAAGTCTGCTACATAGTTTTCATAATTATTAAGCAAATACACATTGTTTCTATTAAAATTTAAATGAATTTCAAGAGGAGAATTCATCACATCCAGTGGCCGCAGCGGATCGAGAGATTCATGCACTTGGCCCAATGATGAATCAGTGAAACGCCGATCGTGCATGTAGTCCTTATTATTTGGTACTTCATTATTTTGAAACATACTCAAATTGGCTAAACAATCAAAACGTATTGTAGCAGATTCAATGGCTAGTTTATTATCAATTGCCACATCATATTCAATTTGCGTTCCTCACTTGTTGTAGCGCCATTATGTACATTAGGTAATTTGTAATCACCTACAAATCATTTTTTATGATTAGGACATCTATCACATAAATTCTCTAAAAAGTTAACATTATTTAAATATTCAGTAATACTAGATTGCGGTATATTATAATTGTGCAATACACAATTATAACAATCATAGCCATTCAAAAACCAATTGATATGATTCTATTTATATGTAATAAATGCTAAATTTATATACATATAATAATCTGGACTATATTGATTACATGAAAAAAATATTTTATTATTCACAATTCCTTTATTAGTAAAAGTTTTCCTGAAAAACATTACCTCTGCGCTATTCTGGATTGTATTGAAAAAGTATTTGAACTGATATTTTGCTCAAACGAAATATTCGTTTTATAATTTGGTAAATTCAATATGAAATCAAAATAATATTCAATGATATTTTGCTTCCTCAGAGAGGAAGTATTGTATCGGTGAGAAATTTTTTTCTTCAAAAATACTTAAAAAGATTTTTTAAGACTTTTGATACAAAAATTTAGTGATTTGTGGAAAATTTCTTTTCTTGTCTGTGTGTGTGTGTGTATGTGTGTATGTATACCTGTGTATCACGAGAACGCACCAATAGATTTCAAAGTATAAATACTTGTTATACTCGGTATATTTGATGCATGAAGTCAGAAATATAAATTTTACGATTCATTTATTCTCCTTTATTTTATTTCAAAATTACTTTTTGATTTTTAGTTTCTTAATTTTTTTGTTGAGGGAAGTTGAATGTTTAATAAACCTATAATATGCGTTAAAGAGAGCATAAAATTACGTACAATTTGAAGTATTATTTTTTGAAATTGCTTGCGTCGTTCTTTTGCTATTTCGAAAAATGTCATTTTTTGAAAATATGGTTATAACTTTAGAACTTATTTATTAATCATTATGAAATTTTACTCAATTTTATAGATTATTGTTAGCATAAATCTGTTGAATTTTCAGGAATTACTATTTTATATTTTTTGAGAAATTAACAACATTATAAAAATAAAACAATTTTCTATCAGATTCGATAACGGATGTAAAACTGCTCAAATCATTTCAAAATTTTATATATGAATAATATTTTTGTTTCTTAAGAGCAGTACATTTTTATATACATTTATTTAATAAGTTTTGAAGATATTTCAACTTTTCTGATTTAAGATTTTCTATAAACATTTATATTTCAGTAATGATTTGATGGAATTTGATATGTAATATCTCATTTTATTTTTAAATATTATTAAAATATATTTTATTGAATTTTAATTTTTCAATATTTGGTGAATGAAATTTTTTTTTAATTTTAGTTTATGATATAATAAAAATTACTTACTTTATTTATAAATTATACAATAAACGTATATTAGAACAAAACATTAAGTTAGAGGAAGCTAAGTGCCAATGAATTGGCAACGGTTTTTACATTGTACCGAGTCGTATAAATTTCATTCCAACACTGCAACTTCCACGGTGCAGTGACCATTTCGCTTGATTTATTTAGCATTAAAAATATCAAGAACCATTTACGTAAAGTATTAGGTATATAAAGGCATTGTTGTAGAGGGTGAGTAAGCTCATGAAATTTCAATAAATATCAAGGAAAAATAATATTTTTTAAGATTAAATAATTTATTTTAAAGTTTTATAAGTCACAAGTAAAAAGTAAAGAATGCAGGATACCTGACAGTTACACTTCTATAGAATGACGCCATTATCTCGAAAAGTTTATTAAACATTCATCGTCCTAGATAGTAGTTCCATTTTTTACCCTGTCCAAGGATTTGAAGTCGCGATTCGATTGAATTTCTGTGGTTAAAATGCGTAAGGTCTGCAGCGAGTACAAAGAAACTTTTCATTTATTATGCAAGGGCTCGATTGTGTCTCATATGCCGACCGTTCGTAGCCATCATTATCACGGCAAATTCCAGTAATCGCGCAGTCATAAAAAGGAATAATAAAAGATAAAAAGGCACACTATTTTTTTCTTTAAATTCAGTTAGAGTTGTTAATGCGAGAGGCAAACATGGACGAAAAAAAAGTATTCAATAGTAAATACTTTATATTAAACAAAAGAATGCTAAAATTGGTTTCACTGTGGCCTTATCAAAAATTATGGGTTAAGATAGTGATCAGAATATGTATATTCATAATTACTTACTCGATGATGATACCACAGGTATTGCATATTAAGAACAGACTAATTTCCTCATTTTTATTTGTGTATGTGTATTATATTAATGAACACTTGCAATTTTTTGCAAAATATAAGTATTGTACGCAACATTATAGTTTCTCAAAAATAAATATAAATATTCAAGCAAAGAAACATTCTTTTTGCTTATATGGAATGTATCTTTCCTTTTATATTTTAATTTTATACTTGAATTTCATTAAGAAAAAAAAATTAAAAAGTACAATTGCCTGTCACTAAAAGACATTATAGGCACATCAGTAAGTATACTATTTTACCAATTAAATTTGTTTGACATATTTCGAGCCTATTAGTCCCGTAATTGAGGTAAGATGAACAATATTCGATAACTATCAAAAGACAGTTTGAAACTATAACATACAAAAACTATAATACTTTGGAACAATTTTTTCAGACAAGGAAGAATTTTTTTTACGTAATTTTTAACCGGAAACTCGCGGGTCCAAATTGTTAGTCTTTTCAAATCTGTTGGTCTATATGATAGTATTATGTACGCGAGAAACCATAAATCCCGTAAAGCTGTGTTAGCCCTTCTGTGCACCATGATGAGATATCTCAACAATCAAAAATAATTTCGAAATATAACACTATGATAGTTACACTAATTTTGTCATGGTAGTGCATACAAGTTGGTCCTATTAGAAAGCAGATGCCATCTGTGTAGAATCAATTCTTTGTTCAGCTCATTCTAGAACTGAATTTCTTCGAAACGTTTTAACCTTTAGACTGCCGGGATGACGTCATATGGCGCATAACTTTTCTTGTATAATATAAGTTTTTGGTGAACAAGAAAATCGATGAAAACACTACCCGAGGGGTTGGGTTGGGTTTTTAAGGTCGCTGATCACGAATCTGCTATTAGATTTTGCAAATTTTCACAGAATTTCACCATATTATAGAATTTCCAAAAAATTGGGATGTTATTCTGGGGGGGGGGGCATATCTGCCCCTAGGGGGTGAATTTTTAAAATCTCACCTCAGATTCGTGATCAGCGACCCCAAAAACCCTCTATATAAAGTTGTCAAATAAATTTCACAGTATTGTTGAATTTTTGAAAATTTTAACATTTTGTTATACCATACGCTACCGGGATGCGCCATATGGCGTGCACCTCTGACTCGCACACATCCACTCTTAATTGGATCCTATCTAGTGGGCCTCAGAATACTTTTATATGGCGAAATCAATTTTTCATTTTGTCAAAATCCTGGCAGTCTAAAGATTAATATTAAGTTCCTCATAAATTCTATAGTGTAAATGATAGTTTAAATATTCTAAGATCAGCCCAAACCAATATCATTACGCACTTATAAAAATACTAGGCATTAACAAAGAAAATGGTGATTGAAATAGAATGATAGTAAGTATAATTATATCAAGTTATTCTTAAAATATTATCAATATATTGCGACAAATGATCAAAACCTGGATCTTAATCGATCTCCCCGTTCATGAAGGTGTAAAAACAATATATAAAACATTATGGAGATTATAAGAGCCACAATGTAATAAAAGTTACAAACTTCTTTATGTACGATTTGTATTTTGATTGAGGATATATTTTTTATGATTTAGAATTCTTGAAGACTTGTATTATTAAAATTTAAAATCATGATAATGCAAAACTTACTTTGCAATTTCTCATATTATCAAGAGGTCAGATTTTTCAAGAAATCATCGTATTTGTTATAGACAATCAGAGGATTTGAGGAATTGCAAGTTGATGATATGCAGATAGATATCCTCGTTGAATGTTTCGCGGATTTTCTATTATTTCATTCAGTAATGGCAAGACTTTTTTGCTCAATAGTTGCAGAAAAGCAGGTAGTTAATATATATATATATACATATATATATCTAATGTTGTATAGATATATAACTCTAAAAAAATACAGAAGCAAATTAAAAAAAAGATTTCCGACTTTAAGATACTTGCGTCTTTATATTATACCGATAGAACTGTTGAATAAGTGTATTGATGATTTTTACTGAAACGGTAGATTTCGTAGATGTTATTATATTTCTGTATTGATGCTCTCCGGCTCGTATGATCACAAAGTATGTTTCTATTTGAAAATCATCATTAAACTGCATCAATTATTATTATTATAATTGATAAATTATAATAATAATAATCTATGTTAAAGAATGTTGATGAAAAATGGATTTAAAATTATTAAAAATGTATCTTTAATACATACTGAGCATAGGCTTCTTATGTTAAAGTATCAAGTTTTGGAAAAACACAAATCAATAAAGTTTATCAAAATTATTTTTGATATAGAGTTTAAAGAAAATCTAAAAAAATCGATTCTTCGTGAATCTTGATTGGGTTTTTACTATTAAACTTATAGTTTTAAAAAAGTTGAAAAAAATTCAAAATTATATCACTGATTTGCAAGTCCATATTAAATGTGTTGAATCGATTTACAACAGTTTCGAGGAATTTTTGATGAAATCACAATGGATTGGAAAGAGATAGGAGATGAAGATGAAAAAGCTGCTCTACGCTATTTTGCTTATGCTGGACGCACAATTATTCATGTTTATACCGGTAACACAATATATATCAAGATTTTTGTCTTCTCTTATCTTACGTTCCAATTTTAGCTTATTGAATTATTGTCACAACAAATAAAGTAATACAATCATTTACTACTTGTATAAAATAAAGAATGTAAAAGAAATATTTATTTTTGGACTTAATTCTTATAGATCTGAAATGCCATGATACTCATATGAGACACTGTTTATAGATAATTTTGTATAAACTTGTAATTCTAAATAATATTCTACAGTTATAGGCTTCAGTGGTTTCTTTACTTGTGCAACGACTCCAGTATTCCTACCAATTATTATTAATGGAATATTACCAGAAAATAAAACACTTGAAAAAACCACTTGCTGTTCTGGAGAATTCTTTCTTGATGAGAATGAGTACATATATCATATAGTCATTTCTTTCCTGTTCACTGGTTTCTTTATAGCTTGTATGTGTATAAGTTATGATTGCGCATTTATCATGATTGTATTCCATGCTCTCGGGCTTATTAAAGTTATACAGTAAGAACATCGTTCAATTTATTTAAATGTTTAGAATCATGTACGAAATCATGATTTAAATAATATAAGTTCTAATATGGGTTGCTACTGGTTAGTGTTCGTTTAATGAAGGCACGCGATATCATAGCAAATCCGGCTTTGCACAATGCAGAGTATTATGAAGATAAAGTGTATAAATTCGTACGAAGTTCTGTATTGCTGTACATGAAATCGATAAGGTTCAGTATAACCTAGAGAGGTGGAATAAATCGATTGCTGCGAATACTTGTTTAAGCAATTTCTTTATTATTGCGACGTTTCCGGAATATACGTCATTCCACTATTCAGGCTTTACTGAGATCTGTTAAACAAATTAAAACATGTCTCTAAGAGACAAAAATTAAAAAGAGGGCGAATCCGTCAAACTCTAGTGCAAATTAAGAGTTAAACTTTAAAGCATTTTCAAAAAGGAAAATGCTCCCCCGAGTCCCGCGTGGCAAGAATAAAGAAATTGCTTAAACAAGAATACGCAGCGGTCGATTTATTATTCTACCTCTCTATGGAATTGAAGTGCATAATAGAGTCTAATATTTTATTTTCAGTATAACTAATCTGCCAAATTAGTTTCTAGCATTTACCATAATATTTTTGTTGCTTATGTTACAGATTCATAAACCAAGTACATAGCACGTACGCCATATTTTTCCTAATCATAGGTGTAATGATTTTAATTGGTGGGAGTTGCTTTGCCTGTGCTGTAAACTATATTTCCTAAGAGAATGACCTTCATCAATTTTTTACTTAAAAAATAACGATTTGCTATTTTATTCTAGATGGCTCTAACAATATCTCAACCGGTGACATTCATAAAATACTTAATAATTTGGATAGGTACCTGTATATGCATATTCATGATAATTGACACAGGGCAGCAGTTAATTGATTCTAGCCACGATCTCCACAATGCAATGTATGTTGTAATTATGTTTAGTATCTTCTCAATCGGTTTTTATTTTTGCACTCTGCACAGTTTTCCGAAATAGAAAATCCAAACCAGCTTGCTTTGGATTTCTCAGAGATATGGGGTGAAGTTTTGAATAAAAAATTCTGAATACAAAATGTTAGCTAGGATTCCGTTAGAAACAGAAGTGAACCGACCATAAGTACCACTAAAAAGGCATCTAATTTAAGAGAAGGTTTCATCAGTATAGTTTTCTCTTAAAGGCGTATTTTATGTGGTACTTGAATGTACTTAAAATCATCGTGTTTATTGGATAGTTATATTAATTTTTTAAAAACAGTTCAAAAGGCATCATATCATTACACTGTTAAAACAGTGCAATCCCACATAGCACGAAATATTCCTCAAGGTTTCTGCAAGGTCCCCATGAAAGGTATGAAACCTTTCAGAAATATTTCACTGAAAGGTTTCTGAAATATTTTTATGTCCGCCCACGGATCCGACGGAAATGTTTCAGGAAAGGTTTTTGAAAGGTTTTTAAAATATTTCAATGCAGGATTTGCAGTCGCATGAAACTTTCACGAAATATTTTTAAAATATTTCAGCAATATATTTTGAATTTTTTTTTAAAACCTTTCAGAA
Source organism: Megastigmus dorsalis (assembly GCA_900490025.1). Taxonomy (NCBI): domain Eukaryota; kingdom Metazoa; phylum Arthropoda; class Insecta; order Hymenoptera; family Megastigmidae; genus Megastigmus; species Megastigmus dorsalis. The sequence continues at coordinate 127 of UELU01137436.1, read as the reverse complement.
ATATTTCACTGAAAGGTTACTGAAATATTTTTATGTCCGTCCACCGATCTGACGGAAATGTTTCATGGAAACATTATGGAAATGTTTTCGAGAAATGTTTCAGGAAACGTTTTTGAAAGGTTTTTAA
>UELU01137432.1:9232-21701 GCA_900490025.1 Megastigmus dorsalis | reverse complement strand
ATCTAATAATAGTCAATTAATTTGACAATCAAAAATTATTGTGATTGTTAAATTAATAAACAAATTCAGATCTCACGTAATTTAAAGACTTCTCTAACCATAAAAATTTACTTAGGAACTTTCGATGCTTCGCATCGCGAATCTGATAATAGGTAATCAATTTCCTATTGCAAAATTATTGTTATTGTTAAATGTTAAAAGCAGCGACATTTCCTTCGTAGCTTAAAGCTGCGAAAAGTTTTTCAGTGTAGTACGAGCTGGTGTTTTCGTGCGACAGGAAACAGATGGCGAGGTTGACGGGCTCGTTCGTTGGCGCGGCGGCGGCGGCGCACGTGTTGAGTGGTTCGAGCATACTCGACCCGCTCTGAGCACGTCTTAAATCATCACTGCGTTATCTTATATTCTTGGACTCGGGTAAAACACTTGTACACACACAGACAGACATACACGTGCACGCGGTGAAACGAGCAAATTGACCGAATAATCTGTGCCCATGTGCGCGCGTCTGTGTCACATTCTCAATATTTAAACTGACGACTTTGACCTTTTTGAAAGCCAAACGATATTCGTCATTCGGCACATCGGTCGCGTCGCACAAAAGTGTAAAGTGCACTGCCACAAGGAAGAGGATATGTCCATAGTTCTATCCATAGCTCACGTTTTTTGTTTTCGCGAACAAAAGATATGACCTACTTAATTTCACTTTGCTGCTGCGCATAACGCTCGAACCCGCAAGTGAAAACAACAGGAGCAATGATTTACGCACGTGCGTCCAGTATATATGGTACCGGTGCACGAGGTGGCTCATATATACCTATTATACACAGCAGTAGCGGCGTTGCGGGAGCAGCAATTTCACATCCTCTCCTAAATGAAATTTCCTCTCCTCTCTCTCCCTCTCTTTCTCTCACCTGCCCCTATATATATACGCTGGCAACTGACAAAAGCCACTTAAAATCCAGCTCTCGAGGTGCACGCGGAGACCAGCTCGTATCCTCCACACACACGCGCACATAAACGTGCGAGCATATAACGAGCAAACTCGCATGTACACATAGGCAGAGACAGAGAGAGAGAGAGAGAGAGAAAGAGGAAGAGAGAAAGGGTGGCTCGTACAAGTTCGCGGAATAAGGATAATCAGGAAAATGTCATTGGCGAACGTTGCCGCCGCCGCCGTCACTGCTGCTGCAACTACTCCTCCTCCTCCCACGTCAATCAGTATTCCGCGCGCGCGAACTGCTTCTCTCTCTCTCTCTCTCTCTCTCTCTCTCTCTCTCTCTCTCACTGCACTGCACTGCACATACACGACGACGAAGAAGGAGAAGCCTACACACGGCTCGCACCTACGACGAGTCTCTCGAATTAAGCACGCCAACCTCGTCCTCGCGTCTTCGCGTGCACCTTTGCTCGCGCACCAACTATAATATAAGAGTTAGTGTGTGTGTGTGTGAGAGAGAGAGAGAGAGAAAAGCGATAGGGCGTCATCGTCGTCGTCGCGTCGGTGTGACGAATGAGCGATCATGAATATTATGATGAATAGAGAGAGGCATTGTTGGGCCTCGCGCGACGAAGAAAAGGAACTTGATTTAAATGGAAGGAGGTAGACGAGAGCGAGTCACTCGCTGCTATAGCTGCTGCTGCCTGGCTGATATATGCATATGAATGCGCGGCATCGGGAATATGAGTATATTCGCAACCCCGAGGCTATGCACAACTCGCAAGTGCACAACAGTTATATATATATATATATATAGTCTCCTTTTTTTTCGGGAGTGTGGAAGCAGCCTTCACTCGTCCTGAGTGATTTAAAAACTGCCTCTTGCGCCGCCGCTTTCCCCGCTCTCGGATATTTACGACTCGACGTGGCTTGTTTTGCCTGCCTCCTTTTTTTCCTCTCTCTCTCTCTCTCTCTCTCTCCCTCTCCGAGTCGCTTGAAGGATAAATTATGCGCGAACCGCGAAAGGCACGAAAATTGCCTCGCCATACTAATGTAATAAGAAACGTAATGCGCCGCTGCCAGAGCTTTGCAAATGAAATATATATATATATATATATATGTATACGTGCTGGCCAAACGAATATTACACTCTGGTCTTGGGAGGACTCTCGTTGCATTGTTGGTGCGAAATTGAAAGAATGCTTTTCAATAACTGCCGCCCGTACGAAGTTCCTTTTTCGGAGCCGATGTTTGTGAGAAATCGTTTTAGGCGAGAGAAAGGGGATATATATATATTTTTTATGACTTTTAGAGTTGGAACGTTTCGAACACTGTTGATCGCGTGTACAATAGATGGACGTGATTGAATGGCTGGGGATATGATATCCCGAGGCTTGAGAAAGTTACGTTTTTTTCTTTTTGTACGGTAAAAATATTACTGGTTCCTGTTAAGATTTGGAAGATAAATTTAAATTGTCTGTTATTTAATTCCAAAGAAATTATGTTCGAATCGTCAGAAGGCGCAATGTAATTAGATGGTTTTTCTATTCCTTTATTAGCGCTGATATGATGTCAAAACATTAAAGCAAACCTAGATTTTCAATTAGTGCGCACGCAGCCACAACTTTGAACTCATATATAATATATATAACTCGCGAGGTTAAAACGACATTTTTAATCAGAGTAAATTTTATAACGAGTCACCCGCAGATCTCGCAGCAAAAAACTGGGAAATAAAACCAAGGCATATATCGGAGACTAAAGCGTATAATACTAGAAAGTATTTCTACCAAAGTCAAAGAAAGTCCTTTCTCATTTTTCCTCGGATACACACACACACGCTCAGCCGCCCTCCGTGCACCGTTCGACTCGAAATTGAAAGAATCGTTTTCAATAACACACACCACACGCCTCGCGGAACTTTGCAATCTGTCGATTCGTCCTCTTTCTCTCACCAACTAAGAGAGAGAGAGAGAGAGAGAGAGAGAGATCAGAGAGAGAAAAAAAGGAAGGAAGGTATAACGCGCGCGTATATCGCTGCTAGGAAAATAAATCAAACGGCGCGAGGGCGAGCGCATCGTAAAACTTGGAAAACTGCCATATCACGGTTAATCGTTTTCAGGCTTTGGCTTCTCTCTCTCTTCTTTCTCTCCTACGCTATTTTCCGCCGTCGCGCAGACGAGTCCCCTTTGATCGAGCCACCATATATATATGCGGCTCTATCTTCTACCGCGCGCGCAAGCTCGTTTTCATTTTCATTTGTCTTTCCTTGCTTTTTTCTCTATCTCTATCTCTCCCTTTTTTTCTGTGTTTGAATGAAGTGCACATAGTTGAGCGCTTTTTTTAATGTTATCGGCTTTAGTATAGGGAGCTGGGAGTTAGTTGGGTTTGATTAGTTTTTGCTGATGGTTTCTTCATGTAAATATCGCGTGGTAGCTGGCATGATGCGAACATTTCAAAGTGGTTTATAAAATGCTTTTGCACGCGTTAGTAGTTTCAATAGACTTTTGTTGATATATATATATATATATATATATATATACAGCTGAATAGAGAGTTATAATTAATTTGTTTTACTGACAATAGTTTTATAAATTACGCTAAGGTTATATTTTACAAAAAATCCAAGTACATTTTCAAAGCACATTAATTTAGGTATACTAACATTATTATACATAAGTCAAAGTAAATGAAAAGAGTTCATAACCTGCGCGATAAATCGTCACAAATCGGCAAATAAAAAAGACGAATGTCGGATAATCCGTTCACTTATATAAGAAAAAAAAACCGAAAATCGTCGAAAACGTCGAGGCGGGCGAAACTGACTTTCCACTTGTACATCGCCCCTCTCTCGACATTTAGCTCCTTTGCCCCCGGCAGCGGCAGCAGTCAACCCTCCAGACGCGCTCTCGAGGCAGCGGCTTTCCTCATTCCAATCATCGATAAAAAGAGTCCCCGCGTAGGCGTAGACAGGCGCGTGGAAGAAGGAAGGCTGGGTAGGAAAAGCTCTCTCTCTCTCTCTCTTTCAGCTTTGACACTGTATATGTACGGGTGTGTTGTCGTCGGCTGGCTGGGCTTCAAAGTGCGGCCGGGACTTGACAGGGACACCCCGCGGCGAAAGGAATATAGCCTACTCGAACACGCCGTTCGCGCGCTATACGGGACCTTTGTGCTGCTGCTGTTGCTGCTCTCGCACGCCTCGGCTTTCCTTCGATGTTTTGCCTATCGCGAGGCTTAGTTCCTCTTTTATTTTTGCCCACCGTGCGTGTGTAGCGAGTGGAAAGTAATTATTGTGGCACGCGACGTCGTCGTCGTCGTCGTCGTCGTCGTCGTCGTCGTCGTCGTCGTGTGTATGTATAAGTCGCTGGCCTTTTTCGCGGCGCTCGCTCTTTCGTCGAATCGCTGCTGCGTGGATTGATGTGACAGGAGGTGAGTTCTAGAAGTGCGCGGATTGTGGACTGGTTGTATATATAAAACGATTTTGAAACGGATGTTATGATGTAATGGAAAATTCATTAATTCTGCGATTGACGGTGATTTTGATTTTTCCGGCAATTTTTAACATCAAGCATTGATGATACACGCAAACAAATGAATTCTAGAATGTTACGCATGCTTTATTAAAGATGTGCAAAATTAAAATTTTCTATTCCTTATTACATTTGTTAAAGCTGTATATCCTGCAGCTATTATATAAAGTACTTCATTACCTATATACATTAAAACGTATTTCATATAAGGAAATGCTTATGTCATAAAAAGAGTAATTCGTGCATTAAAGCTACTAAGTTACCTCGTATTTTACAGACTCGGATTTACAGAATATTTAGCAGCATAAAACGCCTATATACGCGAGCAATGTAATAGCAGCAACTTGCAATCCATAAACGAAAAAACAAAGAGCCGCGTAACCCAAATACATATTTTTTCATAAAACCAAAACATATATAATTCCGAGGCAAAGTGTGCCATAAAAGGCCGCAAGTTTCGGTTTTATACTGTCAATAAAATCCCCATCCAGCACGAAAAAAAAGGAACGGCTGGTAGGAAAAAAAAGAAATGCGCGTAAGCTCGGTCGAGGGGTAGGGCGGCGACAGCAAAGAGCGAGTATAGAGAGTCAGAGGGTGGGAGTATAGGTGATGCAGCATTCAATATCCGGCCGATTGAGCGGCGGCACACACACATACACACACACACGACTATCAACGGTGGCTAAAGAGAACGAGAGAGAGAGAGAGAGAGAGAGAGTCAAAGGGCACGAAAAAAACTCGTTCTTTATCGCGCGCGCCTATACCCACCCGCCGACGATTCTCTTTCATGTGTGTTCGCCGCGCGTATATACCTGGAGTGCGCGCGCGCGCTTCTCTCTCTTTTCAGCCCAAGTCGGATAATCGATTTTCTCATCTGGCCGACATCGAAACTTTAAGGAGCCATGGGAGGAGGGTTCTCCGGAGAGAGAAAAGTTTGCGCGCCAAGAGAGAGAGAGAGAGAGTAAAGGAGAACGAAACGGTACAAGTGCGCTCGGCGGGGCGCGAGGAGGGGAGAGAAAGCTCGCGCGATGTCGCAGCAGGGACCTTTTTTGGCTTGGTCAACGCCTGTGCACTCGGAAACTCTCCGTGCGTTCTCTGCCTCTCACTTGCCTTTATTCTCCTTTTTCGTCCTCATTGAGTTTTCAGACTTAGTAAGGTCCTTTTCATGTTTAATTCATGATGTTTCAAAATTAGCAATTAGTTTTCTGGAATCTTTGGTCTTAATATACCATTGTCTCAATGAATACGCTTCTATCTTATTATTCTGAAACGAAGAGAGTGATTACAACCAAAATAAGCTTGGAAAAAAATTGAAAAGTGGCGGTTGACAGACTCGAGTGTCTAACGCGCAAAAATGTCGACTATTGCCAGTTTTCTACGTCGCCATGTGTTACTTACTGTTCTGACGACTAAACTTGTATGCTCGACATGACTTCACATACTTGAATTTCTCGTGAGACCGCAGGAAAAAATGTTTTGTACACAAGCATTCAAAGTAATAAAACTGTTCTTCCTCAATCATAATTTTTAATATCAATGACTTATCAAGATTGTAAGGAGCATTCCGTTAAACGGTCATTTTTTTCCCCCCCCAGAATCGATAAATAAACAACATCTTACCAGGTATATCAGCCTTGAGCCATCATCGATGCACTATCTTACAATGTAAATTACAAATTTTACGGCGCAAGGTGAAAGCGCATCCTCGATCTTAATCTCCCGCAACCATCGAATAATCGGTAAAAACCTGCGTAACCTTAAAAAAAAACAAAAAAGGGGATAAAGCGAAGAGGAAAGCCCAAAATATCCTCGCGCATAAATGAATGAACAAGGCCGGAGCACCGAAATACACACGCGCGCAGCCGAAAAAAAAGGTGAGCGGCGCAGCGGCACCGAGTGTCTTTGCCCGACTATCGTCCATTAAAATCTCGCGTCCCTAAACGCTCCCTCATTAAAGCGCGGAACTCCGCAAAGGGAGAGAGAGAGAGAGAGAGAGACGGGTATATAGAAGCAAAGAGGCTAAAAAAGAAGAAGGGACGAAACGAGCCGAGGCCGAGTCCAAAACTTTCAAAGTATCATTAAGAAACCGAGTGAAAACACGAGTCGTAAAGAGGCGAGCAAAAGAGAGAGAGAGAGAGAGAGAGAGCGCGCGACGCGTCAATCAGAGAAGTCAAAGGAGTGCGACGTTTCGCTCCGTGCCGTGGATAGCTGCTGGTGCTGCCTGCCGAGGAGTGTCGCGTAGAGCCGTGAGCCGTGTAGTCGAGCCCCGCGCGCGCCACCGGAAGTGCGTAACCCCCCTCAACCGGTCCCGTTTATTTTCGCGCTTCCGAGTATATGCGCGCGCGCGCGCGGGGACTGCCAGAGCTCTTCGCTCCTTTTTGCCATCGCGCTCGGACCCTTGTGACCGACGCTGCGCCGCTTGCCTTGCAATTATTGCTATGACCGAAGAGCGCTTGGTCTTGCTTCTGAGTTTTCTTCGTATCTTATTTTGCTCGCTTTTGTTCTAGAGAGCAAAGAACAGTGTTTTGAACATTTTTGTGCCACTTTTATTATATTATTGTGGTTTTCGGTATTGGATGGTAAAGCTGCAGTTGAAGAAGTAGAAATGTATCATCGATATAGACAAGCGTAATATGGAAAATATACGTAGTCGGTTCATTCACAATTAAAAGCATTTCTCCGAAAAAGACTTGTTCCAACCTTATTATAGAACAGTTTACGACGCGCTCAAAAATAGTAACTCGCCACCGTCAACGATTTTTCGACCCCACCACACTGCGCGCGCACACACACACGCGCGTATGCGGCAAAAGCCACGATGATTCTGCGAAAAAAGCAGAATTCGCTCAATTACGCCGTTAACTCGGCGCAGCCTCTCGATAGCAATTATATTTCGGTCACTGCTCCCTCTCTTTCTCTCTTTCTCCTACGCTCCCCCGTTAGCTGCTGCAAGGGCTTCTTCGACTTTTCGCTAATAACGCGAACTACGGCGGCCTCTGCGGTGGCAGACACGCGACCATCCGGACCACACGTGTGCGATAATGGGGAGACGGTCGTAGTAGTATATGTGCGTGTGTATGCGACTGGATCATACACGCATTTACGGTCCTCCCATTTCTTTTTTCTACTCGATCTCTCCTTCCTTTTCTCTCGCTCGTCTCGGTTTCGCTCCCTTGTATACCGCTCCATCTGCTCCTTGTTACGGTGGGTTATTAATTAGCTGGACGCTTTTCGCTGCTGATGTTACCCTTTGTTTTTTTTTGTTTTACACGCGTACTTTTTGGTTTTCGGCATTTTGACGTTTGCTTGAAATTAAAGTGACTCGTGGGTCGGTGCCGAGATAAAAGTGCGTAGGTATTCGCGTGCAGGCAAGCTATACTTCTCTGAAAGCCAAAAGAGAGATATGAGCTAATGCTTAATTAGAAACTTGCCGTCGGGTTTATTTATAAAGTTCACGTTCTAAATCGCTACTATCTTTTATTTTTCCTTTGTACCGGGAATTTAAAAAATCAATCCTCGTACAGAAATAGCCTTTAGATATAATTCAGTCAAACCCGGGTCTATTAATAGACCGCCGCACGTACGCTCCAGCTCTAAAAGCATAATAACCTCTTTCGTAGACTCTTAAGTAGTCCTTGACCGCAGGCATAACGAGTCCTTTTAAACGTTCGATCAATCACCCCATCTTCTTCCAACGTTGCCCCGCACCGCGTCGCATCCCTCCCTTCCACTCTCTACCACGGTCGCCCACCCTTTTTCCTCTCACCGAACCGGCGGCGGCGGCGGCGGCGGCGGCAGCGTAGAACTTTTCGTTATGAGCTGCTGCTACTGCCGCCTGCTATCGTGACACTGCTGCAACCGTCTCTCTCTCTCTCTCTCTCTCTCTCTCTTCCTCTCCACCGCCCGAATTCGTAACTCAATACCCCCTTGGTCGCCGGGCGGCTTTAATGAAGACGGCCTGTCGCCACAGCCGCGAGCCATTTTCCCTTCCTGCTATATCTCGTTTCTCTGCTGCCGCCGCTGCTGCCACTGCTCCCTCTCCTACTCGCTTTTTTTTTCCGTTCGCCGCCACCGCTTCTCGCTCGTTCGCTCGAAATGACTAGCAGTCGTATATAGGGATGGAGATAGAGGGGCTATTTCTATTCTCTTTCTCTTTCTCCTCGTGGAGCTGTTTTTTTCCCTGTCCAAGTCTCTTTTTCGAGCGGCAGGAATTGCGAGTAGTCAAATGGAGATACCACCGGAGAGAAGAGAGAAGCGACTTTCCCTCTATCTGTTGGATGTGTGTGTGTGTGCTTTTTTTTGCCTCTGCCATACACGCTGGCTCACGAGGGACGGAGAGAGAGGAAAAAAAAGCGGATAATCGAACGCTCGCATATTCGCTGTCGCGCAATTCCTATACCGAGCTTATTTCCTTTCGGGAATGCGTTTGGGGGGAGGCGATGTAATTGACTATTGATCAGATGGGTAATGGAGATTATATTCGTTTGACGGTAAATAAAACTTTTTCAACTATCCCTTTCGGCCTGCTATGTCGATTTGGTTTCGCGGCAGGCAATATCTCGGTTATACGCCTTTACTCGCGTGCATATTAAAATTCTAACTTCGCCCGCAGACTTTTGTGTAACCTGCTCGACAACAGCTTTTAAATTGAACACTTTTTTCACGATGATGATAGAAATCGGAATCAAAATACCGAATCCTACCGAGAAAAATTCCTTTTCTCTCTCATCCCCGCAACCTATCTCTCTTCCTCCTACCATCGAAAAAAGAAGAAGAGATGGGTGATGAGAAAGTACGAGACAAAAAAAAAAGCTCGAACAACAGCAGTAGCAGGATCACGCATCGAGGGGCTCAGCGGGATGACGAGCTAGCCCGGCGCGAACCAAGAGACTTGGCCTCGGACCCGACGCGATTAGGTGCCTCTCGACCCCGGCAAGAGATAAAAGTGCAATTAACCCCCGTTGAAGCGTCAACAGGAGCCGGGACTGCAGTCAGAAGCTGCTATATACGGATGCTCCTCCGCTATCGCGCCGCCAGCCGTGCGGGCTTAATGTCCCACCTACCTTCTTCTCTCTTCTTCTCTGCACACATTCACACACGCACACACACACAGATATATATATGTGCAGCCAGAGAGACGGGTTTGGTTACCGCTGCTGCTGCTTCACGCCTAAACGAGTGCGCGCGCGAGGACGAGCCTATCTTGCTCTGCGGGAACGAGCGAGACGGTAACCGAGTGTGTGTCGCTCTTGTCTCTCTCTCTCTCTCTCTCTCTCTCTCTCTCTCTCTCTCTCTCTCGGGATACTGGGTGGTCTCTCCAGACCAGGCTGATTTATCCCTCTTGCGCTCTTTCAGATTCTCCCTCTCGCTCTTTTTCCTTCAGTCTCTGTTGCGTTTTTGGCCGCTGTTTACTCTTCTTATCTGCGTGCGCGAGTATTTTTGAGCTTGCTCTGCGATAGCGATGGGGCAGCGATTGATGCAGGATACACTTTACATCGGTGCATATACAAATTAGTTTTACGTTTGACGTGTATATACTACATGGAAAGATTGTAAGGTTTTATTTAAAAATTGTGCCGAGTGAATATGAATAATAATTTAAAACATTTTGTATATAAGTAAGTTATTTTATCATCGCAATAAGTAAATGTATACATCAATTTCGTTGGATTACATAACCCAACCCGAACCCAGCTGGTCTCCCTTCTCGAGTATTCCCGCACTCTCGCTCTCGTTCCGGCGCGTCGCATTTTTGCCACGTCCTTGTCTCCATCCTATCTTCCTCTCGAATAATTCGGAGCCGCTCGACACGCCGAACATTTCACTTAATTTACGTATGCAAATAGTCGAGGCGCTGTCCTCTCTCCGCGCGCGCGCTGCGCGTTCGAGGCCGCATGCGAGATTGTTATTAGTGGGCGATTAGGTCTTAAGTACGTGCTTGGGGAGCTCCTCTACTCGCTCTCTATCTCTCTCCTCTCGGGGTGGCACTGAATTTGTTAATGACACGTCGATTTTATTAAGCCAGATGCGCGATAAAGCGCCTACATCGAGTCCGAATCTGTTTTTTGTTTGGCCGCTCTTTAATTAATGCACTTTCTTTTTTTTCTCTGTTCCAGGTGAGTGTATATATCCGTTTCGCCGATCTGGAATAATAAAATGACTGGTCTACAAGGAAGTGAGTACCACGATAAATCAATTCGAACTTCTAGATAGGAAAATTAATGTTTGTGCAAAGAAGTAAAGCCGTTCGAATTGTATCCCACTCGCGCAATTAAAGTTGGTCCAGCGCAAGAAAATCCGGGATTAAAACAATTACAAATTCGCGCCGAGAGTAGGGCGCAAAATATTTATAATCCTTCCGCGATTTCCCCAAAACACACCGTACACCGCGCGCTTCCCAACAAACAAAGCAATCGTCCTTGTCAAATAAGCGAACAAAGCGGAATATTCTGCTGCTCTGACACTCGGCGCCGGAAAACCACGACGGTTCCTAGGATCAATGTCTATCCATGTCGCGGCCGCTATTCATCAGTATTTCCTCGTAGCTCCGTCGCTCTCCGCTCTTTGCACAAAGCCCCCCCAGAACTAACAAACCATTTAAACTTAAAATCCCCGGAACAACGTAACCTTCGCTCTACGCACAAACACACAGGCACGAGAGCGAACTCCTTCGGATCCATAAATTATGATTCGACGTCGCGCCTTATTGAAGGAGAACGAGAGCCGCCGCAGGCTTCGACAGCAGCAGCAGCAGCAGCCGCCACCGCCGTCAAACTCGAAAATTGATTTCGCTCAGGTACACGTGGCTGAGCCACCCCCTCCTGTGACGTCACCCGCGTCAACCGGGAACCTGTCGCGGGCCAATATTCCGAACACCGGGCCTATATGAGCTAACGATTTCTTTCTTTACGACGCGGCTGAGAAGATGAATTTTTAAATTTGCTCTCTCTCTCTCTCTCTCTCTCTCTCTGCGCGGATTCATCATACGTGTGTGGCGAGGATGAGTTATTGGGGTATAGCCCTCACCGTATGCTTTATGCGTTTCAATCACGCGTCTGCGCGGGATTATTTAATTTTCTTAATTACCAGCGTGATTTTGTGTGTGTGCGGGTACTTTGAGTTTCGCTGTAAACGAGTCGGGTCCATTTGAACGAAAGTGTTGAAAAGTAACTTGGTCGTGAAGGCAGTAAGGAGAAGATTTCAATTTTTACCGCGAGCAGCCAAAGTAAATAATTGGATAGCATTAAATCTTGTAAAAGTATATACATTATACGGTGACCTTATTCAAATTTTACAGACCCCTCCTTGGACATTACGAAAATCCATGCTCTCTGTAATTCACTATTCTCTTCGTTTTCAAAGAACTCGTTTCATCCATGCTTTTCCGTACTTAAATACGACTTCAAATCGCGGTTCGTTGTACACCTAACACTCGCGAACGCAACTATAATCAAAACTGCATTTCTATTATCCTCTCCCCGCACCGAGACCACCGAATCGATTATAGATTCGAGTTTGGAGCAGTATCGATATCCAAAAGCGCCCATAAATCCCCGAACGATCCGCATTTGTTTATCCGCGCGCTTTTGTCGCAGTCCGCGCGTGCAGTGCCTAATGGGAAATCATTAATCCATCCGTTCCTCTCTCTATCGTCTCGGAGCCTATATATATGTATAGCCACGGTAGTCTCGTTCAGCCTTGCTCTCGCTCTTTCTCTCGTTGTGTGTTTCTCTTTGTCCCTCCCTCTCTCTCTCTCTCTCTCTCTCTCTCTCTCGCTCTCGTCGAATTCGCTGTGCAGCGCGAGTCCGCGACGAGTAGCAGGGGCGGTATAGGAGCTACTCTATACGAGAGCGCATACCACCTACTTCTCCCGCAGAAATGTAAATACCGGTGGGCCAATCAACCTGATTGGTCGCCATTCGCTCGAATGCCCGTCATTCGCATATATAGGACCCGCATGTGCAGCCAACTCACTCTCTCCCCCCCCCCCTCTCTCTCTCTC
>UELU01137430.1:0-18133 GCA_900490025.1 Megastigmus dorsalis | reverse complement strand
CCCCCCCCCCCAACGGTAGCACCTGTCTGACAACAATTTCTTTGTCAACACTTTAAGGCTAAAAAAGTCGGTAAAACGGGAGTCGTGCGTGCGCTGCTGCAAGCGGGACGGAAGAAACGGCCACCTGCACCACCTGTACCTCCACCACCACCACCACCACCACCATCATCACCGCAGCATCAACAGAAATCAGTCGAGTCATCAGGAGAGCCAATGCGCCGCCGAGCAAATGGAGCCCACGAAGCGGAGAATCGGTGAAGATTTCGACCGCGAGATCCTCGACGAGCTCTCCTCCATGAATTCGCGATGCATCGAGGCGACAAGAGACAACAGCGGCGGTCGCAAAAAAGACCCACCGCCGGGGAGCCTGGTGAATGATGCCGAGGACACGGACGGCGGCGGCGGAAGAAAGGCGGGGAAAAACTTCGAAAATGAAAGTTCAAAGTTGCACCACTTCGGCGGCGGCGGTGGCGGCGGTGGCGGCGGTGGCTTTTCTTACCACGGATTGATTTCCCCGGCCGAGAATTGTGCGTTTTTAATGCGGCCTCCAGCGTCGATGGACGACGACAGCAGCAGTGGGAGCAGCAGCATCGGCAACAGCAGCAGCAGGACCAGAAGCGTTGATTCACTTTCGAACGATAATGACGTTACCGCTCGTATTAGGCCGCCTCTGGTAAAGATTGTCCTTAACCGAGAAGGAGGAGGATCGATGTGAAATCCGATATCATTGTGCCGGACAGCGATGCTCAATCGCTGCAAAGTTGATGATTGACTTGTAAATTGTATTCATTGGGTGCTCGGAATTGTTACTGTTTCGTGGAAGCATTTTAATAAAATGTTATGTTGAATATTATACTCCAATGTTTTTCGTCTTCATTGATATTCTGAAAATGATATGGTTTACAGAAAATGAAAGTACATTATTTCAACATGTACATTTCCGAGTAGTATATGTTAAATAAATATTAAATGATGATTTTTTTGTATTAATATCAATACGAGAAAGATATACGCTGTTTTCTTTGTTGGTAATTAACTAGCACAACGTTATTGGTTCCATTCTCTTTTTAAATGTCACTTTATGCTCTATTATTATAACTCTTTTAAATAAAACACTTTCGAACTAACCCATTATATTTTTTGCATTTCACCTCTTTTCATTTTATATAAGACAGATTATAGGTCCTTTAATTTGTTTCCATTTTACTCTTATAAATACTTGATTTAAGCTAGATTAAATGCACGATAACATTTTAAATTATTCATAATTGTTTTGAATCGAAATAGAAAGTTGTACCTATAACTACTTTTTAATGAAAAACGCTTTTAAGCGTTGTGCTTTAAAAAAAACTTTTATAAAATTGAAAAATAAAATATTACGTAACGAGTGTTATACTACTTATAAAGCCAAAACCAATTGTACTCTTAATTGCAAAGTTTCCATATATATTGATAAATACTTATCAATCAATTATTACTATAAAGCTGAGTAATTTATAGAATGGTACATTTTAATCGCTTTTATAATTAATGGTATGGTAGTAAATGAGAAATCTAAATGGATTGCTGGTTTTCATTATGCTGAAAGTCATTGGTCTTAAAAATATTTTTTTAAATAAAATACACAAGTGATATTGAACCAAAACTAGTATGAATTTCCAATTTTCTTAATTATACGTTTTACTTCGTGTTTTAAATGTAATGATTTTAATTAATATTGTTATTAAAATCAATGGACTGAATCCAATTAGTACTGTACATTACGATAATTCATTTTTTTAATTGAATCATACGGCTAGCGAGTAAATGCATCAGTTTGTGCAATTAAATCCACTTTTACAATTTGACCTTTAATACGTCTGCAATAATTGCAGCAACTGCAACATTAGAACCATTTCTGACACGTTTTGCTACTCCGATAATTCATTCATTATTATACATACAATATTTTTAATTTTAAGTGTGTTAATAAGCAGTTATTGCGATATCAAGTAAGATGGTATCTTGGAAAGTTTGCAGAGTTTTTTAACACAAATTGCTCGTGTAGTGATATTGACAGGGGGATTATGAAAAAAATCGTTACAGATTTTTATATCACACTTTATATCGCTTTATTCAGTCTATTCTCAATATTCCGAATTTATTGAAGCAAAGGCACAATCTCTGTGTCAATGGAAACGCTTAAAGAACTTCGTGAAGCAAATTCATCGAGAAAATCGAAAACTACCTGTTTAACGGTAACTACGCACTAAAATCGGCAGTATACGGTATATATATATATATACGATATATGAAAATCGAAGACGTTTTTTGGTTTCGCGTAATATTAGCAGAAAAAATAGCTCACTTATATTACATAATACAATTAGTGCAAACTTGATTAAGGATGCCTTCACCGCATCTCTTTTTTCTGTAGTTCCAATAAGTTATGTGCCGATCTATAGGTGGTTGTGTTTGATCGTTATAACATGGCTTATATAAAGCGTTACGTGACTCCGATTCATTTGACTCGTTCTAGAAGTTATTTTTTTTATAATAAAACAATTCGAAAAATGCCGGTATCGCAACTTTCTAAAACGCATCCAAATAGAACTGTCTTCATACGCAGTACATATACAGACTCTGAAAGTTCTTATAAGGTTCGTCGATAGAACTCGAAGTTGATTAGCGAAAAAGCGCTCAACTCCATCAGAGAGCGATTCGAGGAAAAAAACTGCACTTGCTGCACATGCCAAAACAGCTCGATTTATCGACTGACTGCAGCCTTTTCGGATCTACAGCACCTACAAGCTGCGGCCGCACTCGATACAATTCACTCCACGAGGTGGCGCCAACTTCACCTCGGGCTACCTCGTCATCCACCCCCACGAACGGCAGAACCGAGCTGCACGGTACAGGGGGAAAGGGAGCCTCGAGGAAACCCAAGCGAGAGAGAGGGAGACGGAGCAGAGCTGGGAAAACGCTGCTGCAGGCCCGAGAGAGAGAGAGAGAGAGAGCGAGAGAGAGAGAGAGAGACACTGGCAGCGCGTAGCGACGAGCAGCTCGAGCAGCCTATCATCGGCAGTCTGGCTCGAGACGAGCGCCAGTGGACGCAAACGGCACGGGTGATCCGCGCACCGTTTCAGCGCTCCGTTTTTTCCAACTCCGCTGTATATATACTTGCTATCCGAGTATATATGCGATCGCGTTCGCTCGTACACACCGTGCGCGCGCGTACGAGCTCTCGCGTGTGCAATCGTACATTTACGTTCCGCGTGTACGGATTGATGTAAAAAGAAAATTTAATAAAAGAAAATTGTTCGTCGTGCGCGCTGCTCCGAAAATGGCGTAAGCCACACTCCTCGCGTTATCGTTCGTTGTAATTTGGTTGTTTTTACTTCTCTGTATAATATCGTCGTCTCTTACACACAGCTCCCATTCTGGGCTGTGCACTCGGAGAGTGAGAGAAAGAGAGAAGGAAGAGTAATAAAGAAACAGTACTCGAGTGCAACAGAGAGCGAGGGAGAGAGAGGGAGAGAGAGAGAGAGAGCGGCTGTGGTGGCCGCGGACGACTCCCACCTCCGCGTACACAATAATCTCAAGTGCATCCGTGTTCCTCGCTCCGTTTTTGACAGCGGCTAATCGTGTCTCTTTCTCTCTGACGGCTGCATCCCGTTGCGCGGCCTCCTTCGACAAGCTTTGTGTCATTGATTCCCCGCACCTCTGCATGCGCCGTCCTCCGGGTCGTCGGAAAAACTGCCTGTTTGGCTGGCGCGAGCGAAGCAAAGGCGGGGGAGAGGAGGAGGAGCAGCAGCAGAAGCATCGGCTCCGGATTCACCGCGGAACGCGCTCGCACAGTGTTGACCTGTGCGGATCGTGGCGGTAGGCATATTATACGTATAGGGCGAGTGCATTCTATGCGAATAGGAGGATGGAAACGAGACTGCCGCTGTCCGGAGTAGTCGTGAAGTGTCCCACCTCGTGACAGGGAGCCAGTAGTACAGGAGTGCGGCGGCGATGTGGTCAGGCAGATGGCGCCACCGGCGTTTTGACACATCCCCAGCAGCAGCAGCAGCAGCAACAGCGAGAATAGCAGCAACGGCAGCAGCAGCAGGAGTCGAGCGAATGCCATCGTCAGCTGTAACCTCCTTGTCCTGCTCGTACCTACAGCGGGGAGTTGCTGTGGCCGGCTGTTGTGTTCGACGCGGCCCGCGACTCTGATAGAGCCTTATTATGAGCCGAGAATTCTACGTGCCCTGCCAGCCTTACGCATATCCGGTGAGCCCTATGACGATGATGTGTGTATATGTATATGATAGCGATATATATGCTCAATGCTGTGCTCGGCTGGTATACAGCGCGCGAGAGAGAGGGCCGACGATGACGACGATGTCGTGACGTTTTTTACGTCTATACCGGTGGGGCTCGGGTACGGGAAGGGGGAGGCAATGATAAGTGGCGAGAGGAGCAAGTGCGGGGAAGGCTGTATAATGCTTATATGTATATACACGGCCGTACACGCTCTCGAGAGCCTGTTTTATTGATTTCGGAGTAGCCGTCGTCGTCGTCGTCGTCGCCAACGACGCGTGAACCAAAGAGAACTCACGACCTTATACGCCACTTTTTTAGTTCTGAGTTTTTAATGTCGAACGTTCTGCGCGCGAACGTTCCGTCGTCGTTTTCTTCACCGCGATTGTTCCTTTTTAGTGACTTATATGCTTAGGTTACTCGGAATACCGAGTTACTTACTATTGAGGTTTCGTTGAATATTTCGGAGCTTGGGGTAAATAGGTTAGGAATGATTTATAAAAGAATATGAAATGTTTTCAAATATGATAAAAATTGATCGCTGCAACCAGTGTTCGAATGATCAATTGAAATGCAAATAAGTTATATAAATATAAATAACAAGCAGCATTAAATTTTATTAACAATTTATCCTGTTACGTTCGATGCATAGGATCAATACATATTTATAATTTATACGATACTTGCAGCAATTTAACGTATGGTCCCGTGACGTGAAAAAGAAGAGAATAACTAAACATTTATTTCTCTTGTTACAAGGAAGTTGCAACTGAATGCAATGATGCTCAATTCTCATACTATTAGGTACCCGATCGTCAGTTTAGAATCTCATTTGAAAATTCCACGCTTCGAAAATTAATTAAATTGGAATGATGCAAATAATACCTATAAATCATTTCCTATGTAGCATGTAGAAAAATAGCGGTTAATGTACTTTTTCGCAAGTGCATTTTTGCGAATTCAAAATACTTACTCATACGCGTGAACGATTTTTTTTATAACTAGAATTAAAAATTTCTTAAATTCAATTGCATTACCTTTTTTTAAAGATATACCCTAAACGTTTGCATAAATTGTTATGCTGACATCAAGTTATTACAACAATTTTATTTATCTAAAAATGTTTTTCATCTAAAAATAAATTTATTAATCGCGATAATTCCAAATTAGTTTAGCATTGATAAATTATCTTGCGCATACTAAAAAAGCATTATTAATGAAAGATATGTTCAATTACTACAAATAAAATTGGAATTGCCATTATTTTCTTGCAACAAAGTCGGCATTCCAAAGAATTATTGTACAGTAATTGTTAGCTACAGAAACAGTATTTCTGTCTACTTTTATTGGAGATTTCATGGTGCACATTTGGATTTTTAATGAGGTAAAAGAAATAAAGGTTCTAGTTATGAGTTTTATGCTTCATGTTTTAATTTTTATGACGAAGAAAAGCTCAGTACTGTGTTTTCGTATGCTCGTGGTTTTGCCTACTACATTATTTTTAAACTTTTGATCATTGTTATTTTTAATGCAAAACTATAGCTGTACATTCCAAGCCACTGTCTATTATAAATAAAATACAAATTACAGATAACATTTTCAAGCAAAATTAGTTCCTGAAATGCAGTTGCATCGAACTCGAATAATCTATAATGTGCATGTAGTTCCTTGTTATGCCAAAAGATCTTGAATCATCTAAGATTGTATAAACAATGTAATTGAACACGTATAGTATGAATCACCACTGAATCATAGTAATACTGAGGTCGTTATAAACCATTAAATTAATTCATGAATCAAACTCACAGCTATTTACTAAACGTTTCTCGAGAGATTATCAAATTATATGAAGCATATACAGGTATATTTATATATATATAAATAACGTAAGTGTTTTTATAATTTATCAGTGGTAAGATCTTTCAAATATGACTCAAGCAGTACCATTGAAATTATGCAATAGAATTTAGCTATAGAAAGTTATCCGATAAGATATGAAACTGAATTTCAATCATCCATTTTTATCACTTTTATTAATAATGATTCATGAAACATTTTCACCGCTAATCATATATTTCTACAGATTTTTTCCAACCCACGTAAAACTAAAATCAATGCTTCGCCCTTATCATGTTTTTCGTATCTAATTCTTATCTTCCACCGCAGAAGTACAAAGACACAAATATGTATTTCAAATCGCTTGCTTCGCCACCCGAAAACACGCCCTTGCCGATGCAACGCGAACAACGCTTTTCCACTCGGATCGTCTACATTGTAAGATTTAATTAGAATTTAAAGCTCCGTGTACAACAATGATCTATACCTCGGCACATCTATATGTACATATACTATATAACTAGCACAAATTGTACATGACGAAGCAAGGTTTCATCGCGCGGCGCTCAAGCGATATAGCAGATAACAGCTGTTAAAGAATATTCTCATTGCTTTCACCGTACCTTTACTGCACATTATATATATATTCGACTGGCAGCCCGTCGATTTTCAAGGTTTTTGTTCCAAACATACAGCAGCTACAGCAGACGGCAGCTCCCGTAACGTTTTACGTAATTCGTGTCCAAGTGAGCCCA
The DNA here is from genome assembly GCA_900490025.1 of Megastigmus dorsalis. Classification (NCBI taxonomy): domain Eukaryota; kingdom Metazoa; phylum Arthropoda; class Insecta; order Hymenoptera; family Megastigmidae; genus Megastigmus; species Megastigmus dorsalis. The sequence continues at coordinate 11,255 of UELU01137430.1, read as the reverse complement.
TGCGAATCGCAGTCTCTCTCTCTCTCTCTCTCTTGACATTTTCGCGGTGGCGACGGCGGCGACACGCACGCCGTATACGCATATTGTACGTTACCTATACCCGCGTAACGCTGCTGACTGTTGTCTTTTAATATTTTTACCGACGATCATTGTTGGCAGGGTCCCGAGGTCCCCTTTCCTGTTCCACTATTCAACTATCGTATGGCTGCCCAGTGCTCCAGCTAGGCATATAGGCGTAAACTTGAGACATTATGTATTATAGCTTTCACAAGGGACAGCTCGGTTTATTACAGTATACGCGAGCATACTACGAGCTCGAGTATATATTAGGTCGATTTCTGTGCGTTCGAGAAATACGCGCAGTCCGCAAGATAACGAACGGATCTTTCGTTAACTGTATGCGAGGCTATATGACTGCATATATGTGTGCATAAGCGTAAGTTTTGCCCGAAAACTCTTAGGATGAATAACTAAACTATACCAAAAATGCAAAATTCTAAACTTGAATAATATGTATTTTAAAATTTTTAATATATATATATTTAAAACAATAGTATTACAATCTGAAAGTGACTATAACTGCGTTCAATAGTTGTTTACTGGAATTGTGGTTTTACCTGTACATATGTATAGTCGTGCAGAAGTACGGAAAATATTTCTCTGTTTATTGTGCTTATTGGTAGAGTATATATATGTACCCGAGGTGCAGATGGTCCGATCGGTTCTCAGGTAAAATCCCTTTGCTCCGAAGGGATTTCCAGGTGTCCCTCGGTATATTCGCTCTAAGGCATATGGACGCCATAAGGCGCCTCTTACAGCGCACGAAGAAGCTTACTCGAAATGTATATATACCGTGGAAGAGCAGCGGTAGTTTAATTCCACTCCAAGATACTTTCGGTCCATATCGTATAAGTATAGGTATAGGATGTGTAAACTTTAGGAACTGCTGCGGGCATTCTGCGATAAATTTGAACTAGAATTCATAGCCTTTTTTAACTTTGTAATTATAAAAATCAAATTACAGTATAAGTATATATGTTTTACAAAAAGCCATTGAAATTTTTTTTCTATATAATTATTATATGAAGGATTAATAATCTTTTATGATTTTCTCCAATAATTATTTATAATACTGATTCATTTTAACGATTTACTGCACATGTACAGTCCATTTTCAGATTGATTGCAATTGCAAAACAAATACTTAACTAACAGAACTGAAGGAATCTAAATAAAATGTGGTCCACTGAAAAAATAACGTACATATAAATATCGACAATAATCTAAAAACAAACATCCCAACGTTTGCGGAAAAAAAATCCACCCACTTATCCCCACGAGAGATAAAAGGAAGCGGCAAAATAAACAAATATAGGTATCCCTAAAAAAATAGAGCAAGCAGAAAAAAGCAGGGGTGCTTGTAAAGTTGGAGCGAGACATATAGAGAGAGTCCAAAGATATGCCGATATAACAAAAGCGCATCATCGCGAGCTACGGGCAGTCATGCGTGCACTTTCGTCGTCACGCTGATCGCTCGGAAATATTGGCGAGCAGCCAACAGTACATATAGGCGAGTCAGAGAGCAAGAGCGAGAGAGAGAGAGAGAGAGGGGGAGAGGGAGGAAGAGAGAGAGAGAGAAAAGATGGACGTCGAGTGCAATTGCATCGCGTTCGCACGGATGTGACACTTGTATTACTTTTCACTCGGAGAGCTGCTATGAGCGAGGAGACCTCGTCGTCAGTGCCGGGGTTGTCTCCGGCCTCCGAAAGGACCGAGTCGTCGAGCTGCTCGTCTACTGTGGAAGTGGCGGCGGCGGCGCAAGCGTCAGCTAAGGTCGAAAGGACATCGGCGTTTTCGAGCTTTCGCGATAGGGTAAATTTGAGACCAAGTAGAATGATTTGTATGCATGTGGATAGTACAAGTAGAGGTTAACGATTTTGAATCTGCGTACCTTGTGTACTCTGTACAGCTCTTCAAGTTTCTTTTAAATATAATTTTATCGATTTTTGAGTGGGGAGCGTTTTATATGCTCAAGTGAGATTTTTTTTCTCGACTGAAGTGGAGTGGAGTTCTGGCAACTTAACCTTTATTCGTTTTGTCGTGACCTAAGAAGCATTGGCTTATTATATTTCTGATTCATCCGAAAAATGGAGTTTTTGTCATTTTACAAGCGATACATTTCATTTTTTAATAAATCATTTTTGAACAATTTACTGAGTACAAAATTCTGTTGTCGATTGAAATTGGAAAGGTGTTTATTGCATTCGTGTTTCACTTTCAAGTTAAATATATATATATATGTATATACCAACTTGGGCACAGGTTCAAGTGCAAAGAAATTCATTTTACATTTTATATCAGAAAAACTAAATTACTTATGTTTAATAATCCATTTCTATTTAATTTACTTAAAAAAGCTTTGCAATGAATAGAAATTTATAACTTTTTGAATTTTATCATCGTGTCTATAACCAAGCACCATTGAGAATTTTATAGTCACCGATTTACAACCGCATAAATGCATTTATCCCATTTAATCTATTCGTAAATTCCTTTTAAACGATTACGTTATATCAAACTATCAAGATAAAATAAACCATGCAATTGAAGGAATAACATTTCTTAAGCATGACCTCATCATTGTTCTGACTCGGGTGTTTGTCATCGTTTGTGAGGTTATAAAGCTCCGGTGGCTTTCTTTTCTTTTCCCTTTCTGCCTTTAAACGCGGCAGCAAAGCCATTTTCGCGTTGTCGGGTATGAGTTGAAACGAGAGGGGATAATAATAAAATTGCGAAAACTGTGCGTATCGTCGTTAACGAGACGGCAGACGAGATAAATATTATGTATTATTGGTTAAAAATTCTTTTCGTGTACTTTTATCTTATCTTTTTTGTTTTTACTATATCTCGATAACGATAAATTACAAAATCAAATAACAGATCATTTAACGAGTGCTTGCGTCGAGAGCATTGATCTCTACATGCACGGAGAAAAATTCGCAAATAAAAGCTACGATAGTATTTTGTAATTTAATCACAGACTGTCAAAAGTGGATGAATTACAGTAGTTTCTGGTAAATTTTACCAGGTGCATATAAAATTTTATACTATTATTTATAATGATTTTTACTAGAAATTATTGTAATTCTTCTACTTTTGACAGTCGGTGATTGGATTACAAAATACTATTGTAATTTTTACTTGGAAATTTCTCTCGGTGTGCTTCTAGAAAGATTCAAACGTTTCACTTAATAATTAATATTGCATTGTTTCTTTTTGTATTTAAGTTGCACAATTTGGAGTAAAAATTATTCTCATTAGCCCAAATCTTTTGACAAACTTCAGTAAAACCATTAATAACCCAAAACTGTCGTTCATGCAAAGCAATTTAATTTTATCAAAAAAAAAATCCCATTTTGGATGCGAATCCAATCGCATAAGAACTCGATCATGATCAGCTAAAAAGGTATGATCCAGAGTGTAAACCTATATATATATATATATATAGCATTCACCTATACAACGTGCCATCGAGTTTCCTTGAGCTCGCAAATACTTGTACGCCAAATATATATATGTAAACAGATTAGATCGAGTCTGGCACCGAGCGTCGTCGGCGGCCGTCTCAAGTCTTTGGTAAGATGGCGTAGCTCGAGGGAAATGAAGCCACGGGTGCTAAAGGGAACGACCGTTGCTGAGGTCGCCTCGTCATCGGAGCCTCATTTGGACGCACCCGTTGCTATCGGCGACGATCCATTCAAATGCACGCTTCCCGGTAATAACCACCGGAAAACCACCCATCCCCCCATCCGCACAACCATTAGGCTTTGCGCACCATTCTGCGCTGCATTTGGAAATGACGTGCCAATGACATAGAAACATATATATGTATAAGACGCGGCCGGAGGATGATTGGCTTGGAGAAAGTTCATTTTTTTAAAGAATGATAAATATGGAAAAATCATTTTCTTTCGTGTATTACTACAATTTTCGAGAGACATGCGGATCAATATTTTGTTTATTCTCAGTTTTCCACTACCTATTGCACTGGCATCCGCGTGTTGTTAACGAAATGTTAACGAAATCGATTCATGTCAAATAGTGAATTACAATTTATACGAGTCAACAAGCAGCATCAGTTGAATATATAAAAATGTCTCGACTTAATTGTACTCCTCCTTACAGTTTATTACTCATAAACAATAAATTATTTTAATTATATAGAGGAAGGAAATAATCTGAACAGCGAGACAAACCCATCCCAGATCGAAAGTCAAGCAAGTAAGTCTGGCGCACCGCCTGATCTTATTGAAAGTAATCAAGTTTCAAGCTCTCGTGACCCTGAATCTCGACCTTCGTTTTCGACTGACGATTCAGGACTTACATATAGTACAGGTACAATTTCTCATTCAAGTATTGCAAATGGCATATATTTTTCAAATTACGATTTATCCCGCGTTTTTATGGTCAAAGGAAGAAATCGTCCAATTGAATATCTTTTGATGTGTTAGACAAATAGAAATAAGAAACAGTACAGCATTACATGCGTAAATGGCTCAATGGTTTCGCGCGAAAAATTACCCTATTAAAATTGTTTCGAAACAGTAAAGACCGACGACGTCGATTCTTGGTATTGCAGTGTAAGTTCTAACAGGTGCTGTAAACCTAGAATCTCCGTATGCCGCGAAAATATCTCTTTTATGAGTCAACGACCGGTCGTGAAAAAAAAAAGAATAAGAAAAGATCGAAATGTAGAGGCCCCTGTATGAGAATAAAAAAAGAAAAGAAAAAGGGGGGGATCCAGGTCTCGTTGGTCATCTGTGCTCGCGAGTACCATAAACGGAATAAAACGCGTTGAACGGTCTAACCTCGTTTTGGTACACGTGGATGCGAATTACGCACGCGGCGCGTTTCCCGCGCCTTTTAATTCTCTCTCTCTGGTGCAGGCTACTCTCAATCTGCCCATTCATTTGGCGTGCAACGATAATTTCTCCCTGTTTAATAAGTATCCATGTATATACTGATTTTTGTATCCTGATCTGCGCGATTCGCGAGATGATATGGACGCGCTATATGAAACGATTACTCGCACCACTTTCGATCTCTTTGCGCTTTACCGGCTGCACGTCTTGTGAAATTTGTGTACTTCAATTTCCCAAAGAGGAGATGCAGCTTAATGCTTTCCGTACTTAGCGATAAGCGTATATATCTAGCCGATAATTCAATGATTGATCTATATAATATATCTCTGGATGGCTATAAAATTTAACGAGGAAAACGGCTTGAAACATTTATAAATACACGAGTTATGTTTGGGATACTTTTAAGCGAAGTTCATGCGGAATCTCCGCATTAGATCAAAGGAAAGCAATGAAGCCGTAATTGCAGAAATTTCCAGTGACTATTTTGTAGTATATTTTCTCATCTATAAAGCTGGTAACGGATTAATTTTGTTAAAAAAAAAGGATAAACAATCTACATTTAATAAGCAATTGCGCTTTAATTACGCTTGTAACTCGTTCCGTAATTAAATCTAATTGTACAAGTTTATTATTTTTTGTCTTAAAATATATACAATCTATACCTATTATGTATATCTAGTTTTTGAAATATCGGCATTACTTTCTAAATTTGATCGTTCTAGAGCGGTGGGAGATTTGTTTTTATCATACTTGAACTTGTCGTTTAGAATGAATATATACGCAATGTATTTAGGTGACCCGAGCGAAGATAGCGAAGTAAGCACTACGACCTTTACTCATGAAGAGCCAACCGCGACAGCGACGACGACGACGACGACGACGACGACCAACGTCAGGGATTTGGAAAATCTTACCAGCGAAATTGGTGTGGAAATAGCGAATGTCGAAGAACCTACGAATGATGTAGTAGAAGCTCTCCCGGGAACTTCAATGATTGGCAGTCAAACACCGTATGATTATATTTGATAATTGAATGATTGGCAGTCAAACACCGACCTCTACATATTTGATAACTTTATTCGAGTCCTGTTTAATAAACAATAGAAATTCTGGGATGGTTTATTGAAATCTGTGTGTTACTGCTTTAATCATATATACGGAGCACGTGAGAAACAAATAAAAAACTACCCTCGATACACAGATACACACTTTTGCTCGAAATACTTTATTCGACACAATAAATTCTGCACGCAGATAAGTGGATTAACATCGGCTATCAATTTCGTACAAGCTATAATATATAAGATATACACTCGAGAAAAAGAGATGCTATCGTACCATATTCAATGTTCGTGGCGATTTTGAATTTCAATTTGGCAGCAGTCGAGACGATTCTTTTGGAGGATCGAGCGAAAGTAGCACGTCCGCACGTCCAGTCTCGGAGATCGGACTATAAACGTCACTTGTATATAGCTTAATTTATGCGCTCATAACTTTCAGGAAGCGCCTTCGATGTTTTACTTATATACATGTATACACATATATATATTTTCTTTCTTTTTAGTTTCTGGACTCGTGCGCCGTAGCACTTTTACTCGACTTGACCGATGTGTTTCTCAGTTTCTCTTTCTCTCTTTCTCTCTCTCTCTCTCTCTTTCTCTCCTGGTACTTATCATTTTTTCGCGAATGTGTAGATATCGCAAAATAATTCTAGTGCGATGTTCTGGCGATGTTTTGCGTAGCGTTGAAACGCGATTATTTTCCGAACTTTCCCCTCGCGTGGAGGCATATAAAAACCCCTGAAAGGTTTATATATACGCTTACGAATCCGTATAAATATATGTATATATATAGATACTTAAAATCGCGAGTGATGTACAGTATACAAGAGGAAAATTTATTGAAACTCGCGTAGATTCCTCGGTAATAAAAAGTTTCTCTCTTTCTCCCCTCATTCCAAATACACAATGTTTCACTCGTGACGGCGTCTATATATGACATTCTCGGCAAGAGCCACTCACTGGCTATAGTTTCATAAAGCAGTAAAGATATATACTCACGCTTTTCAAATGCATTACCCTTTTCCAGACGCGCAAACAGTTCAGCTGCACACTCGACTTTTTCTCGCCGCTTCTTCTGTAATTTTATGAAATGCAGATAGAAAGAGAGAGAGAGAGAGAGAGAGAGAGAGAGATTGACATATCGCGAGCGTGCCAGCTAGTCCTAAATTGCACCGTGTGATCTTTGTATAGAGTGACGAGTATGCTGGCGGGAATTCTGGATATCGTGCCGATACTCCACATACAGACCGATACCACCACCACCATCTCGACTAATTCGAGGTCCACGAGGACAGAGGAGAGCTTCGTGTCGTCTTCCTCCGGGTAAGGAATCTCTCTTTCGCATAGGCGAGCAGGGCCAGCAAACGGTAAATAATACCAAATAACAGACACAGCAGCGTATGTACACACGTGAAATATATACCGACGTTTGCGAGCAGGAAATTGCATTGTAATTTAAAAATTTAAACGGGAATTAAAAAGTAATTCATTCATCATTCAATTGCACACATTGTGTGCATATGGCACCATTACCTTTTTATTCTTCGGACGATGCGCCAGAATATCACAAGGATAAACACGGGACTTTTAGCGAAACATACTTTTTATTATACAGTCTTTTTACAAATCCCAAAAGACAGTCGTTATTTGTTTCAAATAAAAATAATAAAATATGTCAGCGTTGCTATTGGAGAAATCATTCTGGAACAATAACACTGATACAAATTGTATATTCAATCAAACTCTCAGCATTCATCGCAGCCAAAAGGAAAATCCGAAAAACAAATTTCTCCTCGTCCCTATACATATATAACAAACACCAATTCTCCAAAGTGCTAGAAAAGACGACATGATGAATGCATTTTTCCATCCCTCGCAACTTCCTCTCTCACATGGATTTCTCCCTCATCCGTACACATGTACAAGCCCATATTTTACTTTGACTCCTTCACTATTTTTCTCTCTCACGCATACGCACACACTCTTATAGCTCAACACTCGGCATACACACAGATCGGAGTGTAAACCCGCATATACTGTACACGTAGGCCTTTTTCGTGCTAGTACTATATATAGGGATATAAGTCAATTGAATAAACGCCCGTCTATTTCCAAGCCAATCTGGCCCTTTTTCCATGTGCGGCTGCACATAAACGTTGTCGAGAGACGCTCGCACGCTACATGTATACATGTATATACATGTGATATATACAGCTGCACCATGTGGGCGCGTCGAAAGGCGAGCGTTCGTTTCCATACAGCGCCCAACTACAACTATACAGCGGTAGTAGTAGTAGGATACCTATACTCTTCGTTGACCATGTTAAAAAATCTCTGGGTAACGGTATATATATCGAGAACCACGAGAGAGAGCGAGAGAGAGAGAGAGAGAGAGAGAGTATATACGGTAGCGCTTGCCATTGGTTGAGATCCGAGTGTGTGCAGTGTGTGTGTGTATATATATTCTAGTCTGGACCGAAGCCGCGATGGCGACAGACGATATGCGATTGTTTTTACTTTTTTCTTCGCAACGTTGCGCACGGACGGCGAGAGCCCCGACGACGTAAAGTATGGAGTCGCGCGCTGTAAGTATCCGAGTTGCTCGCAACTACTGCTGTTGATGTCAATATCATATATAGGCGGATATACTCTGGTTCGAGACGAGTTGGGGGAGTTGTGGAGTGAACGTTTTATTCTGCCTTTTTGTTTGCGTTTTACCGAGGTTGTCTACATGGGATGAGTAATATTGATAGGATCGATTTGTAATAAATTTAATGGGAAATTACTAAACGATGAGTTGAAAGTTTTAACGTATACGATGTATTTAATGGAGTAGAATGTAAATCAATTTTTGACAATTTGCTTCTATACAATAAAAAAGATTCACATCTTATATCTAAAGTTGAAAATACTAAAGCGAGTTATACATTGTCATTTTTTTCTGTCATCGTTGAGAAAGATTACATAAGGTTACATATTTATGTTCTTTTTTAAGCACATAAAAACTAAACATATTTTTTTAAAAACATAACTGTAACGTAATATATAACTTATAACTATAAAAAGAACATTCGTGCAATGAAAAAAAAATGAAAAAATTATATAGATTGTAATTAAAACGGTCTCTTCGAATCATCGGAGATGTTCCTTCTTTATAATAAGTATATATATATACATATATCACATATACATACAGCAGTTGTATTGTTACTGCAAAGTACATAAATTACAATTTCTAGGTGGTCCAGAATCAGGACATGCAACATATCTTGAGTGATTAAAAAATTTGGGACGCATGCCTTATATGAATAGCGCGGTATCTTGCGCTGCGTATTATATGTCGTTTTCTTCGTATATGCCCGCGTCTGTTCTTTATTTGGTTATGCAAATTAGTCTTTATTCGGCTTTCGAGATAAAGATGGATTATATCATGTAGTAGGTGCAGTAAAGCCAATTCGAGTTTGATTGTATCCATGAAGGTTGAGTTAAGCTTAAAATAAAATTTATTCTTATCTTTGATAAAATATAGTTTTGAATGCGCGAGTGTGTTGTATTATAACTTTCACAAATTATTAATCCGCAAATCAATTTGAGTAGTTCTTAATGTTTTTATACAAAAATTAAAACATATTATTTGGTTGGATTAATTTTGGATAATAGAATGTGTATTATAATACTTGATCTAGCTATTTCCTTTACATTCTATTCAATTTATCGGTAATAAAATAAGATAACTCGTTCAGAAATAACGTCGATGAAAGTAAAATCACCTTATAATAAAACGTAATGTGCCGCAAGTAGCACTGAAAATGAAAATGCATGTATTCTATTATTCCTATATGCGTACATATATACTGAAATAACACATTATTCCCGCGATAGGCCAGAAACGAGCGCATTACCAATAATATTCCATCAGCCTTGATTTCCCTTCGATAAAACCACAAGCTCCGTATAGAAAGTGTGATAAAGCTAAGTCGATACACTGCACACTCCATATCAATCTTATCTCCTTTAAATACAGCTTCGCACATCCTAAAAACGAGAAGCATTTATAATGCCCAGTGCATTCCAAAGCCAAAGAGAGGCCTGGCCTCACCTCAGGATATACACATATATGTATATACATTAGTTATTTCACGCGAATACCCATGCGCTATAACCACAGCATTTTCGCGAGTTTCACTCAAGTTATTTCACGTGCCGCGGTGATTACGACTTTCACATGCACCTCGAGCGCACGCATTGCAACGCGCACTGTACTGTGTATATACATACCTATACATCTGGCGGTGCCACCGGAGAGATCCCGGGCTTCTATTATATTAAAGGCGGCGGCTCGATATTCCGCATGACTCACTTGCGCCTATACCGAGGCTATATGTACATATATATATATATGTTGGAGTCAGCTGATTGAGCTGCGATACGCGGAATCGCTTCGTGCGGTGTGTGTGTACGGAAAAGGGGACGAAAACTGGATTGGTGTGGCTTTCGTTAGTTCTTCTATGGGATATATGGTAAGCTGAATTTTATTGGATTTATTAGGGAAGTATTGACAGAGTTCCTATATACGTCTACGCTGAGAGAAGAATATTGTTAATGTTAAGAAATATCATAACTCAACTATTAATATATACCATCTTTCAAGGAACTGCATAATTCTTATAAGCACTTGCATAATTTTTGCTTTTTAATATATAGATGGAGAAATGTTAAATGTAAATATATTATTCTCGCACTATAAGGATGTATAGGAATTCATTTTTGAGTGTGTGTATGTATAAGTCTTTAGGAATATACATAAGCTTCCTCTAAGTAAATTATCACTCTGATAAAATAACATTTAATTGCATGTACACCGGTTTATTACGACTCGGATAGGCCGAGAATAGCAAAAAAAAATCGTTTTTTTTTCCCAGTTAAAAAACAATCAATCCAGTATTTGAATGCATTTTTTCATTCCCTATTGCCACTTGCAGGCAACCTCTCGCAATATCTTTGCTCTCTCATTCTAATATACATATATATACACAGCACAATTCCGCATGGACATTTCCATCGGCTGTACGAGCTCAGAAACGATATATTGTGCAACGATAGTCCGAACACGCGCCTCGTCGCCCGATGATATGGAGTTGGCGCGACTTTTCGCGGAAGTAGCTCGTTTTTCCGATCCTAGCGAGTCTCTCTCTATATATATATATGTATTTTATCGATCCTTCTCCCTAACACACCGGCAGAAATTCTTCTCTCTCTCTCTCTCTCTCTC